>OX381714.1:3496107-3600026 GCA_947462335.1 Harmothoe impar
ATAACCTTATACACGAGGTTTTAGGGTGGTGCATTAAAGCACTCTGTGCAGGCCCGTAACTAGGGGGGTTCGTCGTTTCGAACAAACCACCCTACCACCCTGAAGCAGGAAAAGTGTTCCAGCCTAGCTGAGTGGAAGGGGGACATAATTGTCTACATCTCATTTTTCACGGCTTGTCGATCGGACAATTATTAAGGATTCTAGAGAGAAAACTATGAAGGATTGATTACATACATAAAACTCAGCTTTTTCTTTAAACATATAGCACAAAGTTCCACCTCATATTTGAAAAGTCCCATTCTACCATTGGAATAATCATGTCACGTTCCACCACATCCAAAAACAAACCACCCCGTGAAGAGGTCTAGTTATGGGCCTGCTGTGGTCCTTAAAGGGTTAAGCTGCTTATAATAAGGGAACCGTAGCGTATCGCGCAGTAAATCCTGCAATAATCACCACTGAGTCATAACGCACATGGAGGGGGGGGGGGGCCTTTAGGCACCACGTGCACTGCAGTGCACTAGCTCTAGGTCTAGCTGTAAAGTGTAGGCCTAGCTCTAGGCCTAGCTGTAAAGTGTAGGCCTAGCTATGGGCCTAGCTGTAAAGTGTTAGCCTAGCTCTAGGCCTAGCTGTAAAGTGTAGGCCTAGCTATGGGCCTAGCTGTAAAGTGTAGGCCTAGCTATGGGCCTAGCTGTAAAGTGTTAGCCTAGCTCTAGGCCTAGCTGTAAAGTGTAAGCCTAGCTCTAGGCCTAGCTGTAAAGTGTAAGCCTAACTCTAGGCCTAGCTGTAAAGTGTTAGCCTAGCTCTAGGCCTAGCTGTTAAGTGTAGGCCTAGCTCTAGGGCTAGCTGTAAAGTGTAGGCCTAGCTCTAGGCCTAGCTGTAAAGTGAAGGCCTAGCTCTAGGCCTACCGTAAAACCTCGCGTATGAGCCGCGGCTAGTACGCGAATCAGATCGCTGGTGCGGCTTATAGGATCGGCACAGAGTCCAGGTGCGGCTTATACGCGATGATTTGCTCCTATAGTACAGTACTAAAGCCACCATATTCAGATGTCCAATGCCATACCTGGCCTACCTTTTGCCCGGCCTGTCAGGCTGTTACTGGAAACACACTTGAGTTCACTATACTAGTATAGTTTATATGTCGACCTAAGTCCTGCTAGCCGCACATAGAGCCGGGGGCGCCTCAGTAGTAAATAGAGGGTCATGGATTAGTGCTGCATAAATCGATACCTTTCCTGAATGGGCTGTTTAGTGTAGGCCTCCTTGTTAGATTAAATTATGAAGCCTTTAACCATTTAAGCCTAAGCCTGAGGCCAAGGGCTATGTCCAGGCCCGGCAGATCACACTATGTTTTGGTCGTCATGATGCATGAATGCAGCCATGGTGAGTAACTCGCCATGGTACATTCATGTATCATGCTGGCACAAAGAGGTTTATACACTGCCTAGTGGTTGGCATGATGCACCAATGCAGCAGGTGCATTAATGCATCATGAGGACAGATGTTCATGAATCGATTGATATGTGTACATAGATATATCCAAATATATCAATATACATTGTCTAAGTTATAAGAGCGCTTGAACACGACGGTACAGTAGATCTAACACTAGATGTGTGTATATGGTAGAGAAAGGGCTAGTAGGATCTTCATTGGATATGGTAGAAAATCTGAAGGTGTGAGTGGGGGGTTGTGGTGTGGGGATCATTGTAAAGCTGTGAGCTGTATCGTGTATAAAGGTAGGCACGGGTGGATGTAGGCCACTGTGTCACCCCCCCCCCCCACACACACACACACATTATCTACGTGTTCAGAGTTCAAGATGCAGACCCGGGGATGCAGGGGGAGATTATAAAGGCAAAAAAAAAGGTGTGTATCCGATAACCCGACCCTATCTAGCAAAGCAGGACTCATTTTTTGTGGGTAATTTTTCAATAAAAAAATCATTTAAATCAAAGTAATAAAAAAAAAGTTTCTATGTTATTTCCCTTCCAAGATTTCATGAAACCTGGTGTTATTTAGAGAGCCAAGGATTTTTTTTCTCTATTTAGAGTGAAGTTTTACATCCCTACCTAGCTTTTATCATGATGAAACAACTTTTATTTTTGGCCTAGACTAGAGGCAGGGACAGGAGTACTTTCACATCGCGATAGGAGCCTACTTCACAGCCGTAATATCTCTCACTCGAACCAGACACACACGCCAGCCTAAAAGGCTAAATATCCTTAGGAGCGCCAGGGCTTTCTGTAGGGGGGCTGCCAAAACGTTCTGATGTGTGTAGTAAAAATGGGCTTCCAAATGCTAAGGCTTTCTGTTGGAGGGCTGCCAAAACGTTCTGATGTGTGTAGTAAAAATGGGCTTCCAAATGCCAGGGCTTTCTGAAGGGGGGCTGCCAAAACGTAATATGTGTAATGGATTTTTGAAGTTTTTGGCTTCCATACAGTAATAATGTGTATTCAAGAATTTATTTCTCTCTATTTTTAATATAATTCCCCCTGCCAAATACACATTACCCCAGACTGGTCTTTGCAGTTGCAAAGGCAAAACGCTTTAAAGCATTTTGGCATCTCGGTTTTGTATAAAAGCTACCATGAAGTAAAACGTTTTTTTACGTTTTGGCAGCAGTAACTCTAAGGTGGTCTTATGGCCAAAACGTATCAGACCGTTTTGAATAAAAAGTATGTTTAAAATGATACGTTTTGAAACGTTCTGGCATCAGGATTTAGGCAATGGTCCCCTGCCAAAACGTATCAAATCGTTTTTAGGGAAAAGTAAGTTTAGCATTGTACGCTTTAAAACGTTTTGGCATCATGATTTAAGGCAGTGGTCTCATGCCAAAACGTGTCAGAACGTTTTTGGGAAAGGTTATCTGCTTGGAAAACATTTTCAAACAGGGCCATCCCAGTAAACACACTTACGTTACTTAACCTTCAATGAACGTCATTTCTTTGTCTGAATTTGGAACAAAGATATAAATTTCATCATAAGGTTTTGAGTCCTGTAACCAGCAATTCATTTTCTAGTGGGAAATATGTTATATTGGGGACCTGAACATGTCTTATTGATTCGCCATCTAACTGAGACAATGAGAGAGACAGAGAAAGATAGTGACAGGTTTATAAGAAGGAAGACATTAAGGTTCATTGCATCAAAGAAGTATGGTACCATGTACATATCTATTTGATATAGAGTTAGTAAAATGCATTTAAGATAATGTGCGGTAAAATGTCTCTCAGTCTGCCTCACATGGCAAATTAATAAGACAAAAATGATTGCTGGTTACAGGATTCGAACCTTCATGATAACATTTACATAACGTGGGAAAACATGGAAATGACGTTTAGTTAACTTGAAAATAACGTTAACATAACATATATTAATGTTATTCAATGTTCATTTACGTTCAATAACGTGAAGCAACCCTTACATTTGGACATTATATTACATACCCAAATCACGTTCAAATAATGTAGGTGTGTTTACTGGGATGTAGCATAATCATATCATGACTACACGTAGGGGAGGGCCATGTAGGTTAGTGATAATTAATACAGAGAGGGTAGGGCTCATGTCAAAAAGTATTGGAGGAAAGGTTATCTGTTATGCAGATCATATCCCCCCGCCCCCGCTCCCCTCGGGCCCGCTCCCCTCGGGCCCGCTCCCCTCGGGCCCGCTCCCCTCGGGCCCGCTCCCCTCGGCCCGGCTCCCCTCGGCCCGGCTCCCCTCGGCCCGGCTCCCCTCGGCCCCGCTCCCCTCGGCCCCGCTCCCCTCGGCCCCGCTCCCCTCGGCCCCGCTCCCCTCGGCCCCGCTCCCCTCGGCCCCGCTCCCCTCGCCCCCGCTCCCCTCGCCCCCGCTCCCCTCGCCCCCGCTCCCGCTCCCCTTGCCCCCCCTCCCCTCGCCCCCGCTCCCCTCGCCCCCGCTCCCCTCGCCCCCGCTCCCCTCGCCCCCGCTACCCTCGCCCCCGCTACCGCTCCCCTCGCCCCCGCTCCCCTCGCCCCCGCTCCCCTCGCCCCCGCTCCCCTCGCCCCCGCTACCCTCGCCCCCGCTACCGCTCCCCTCGGCCCAGCTCCCCTTGCCCCCGCTCCCCTCGCCCCCGCTCCCCTTGCCGCCGCTCCCCCATTCCCTTAGGTAGGGAGTGGGGGCAGGGGGAGCGGGTCGAGGGGAGCGGGGGGCTGTGTCTCACCAACTTTGGCCAATGTTTTCGTCTATGACCGGGTGGCGTCTATGACTGGGTGGCGTCTATGACTAGGTGGCGTCTATGACCGGGTGGCATTTATGACCGGGTGCCATCTATGACCGGCCACCTTAATATATAAGATTTATAAAAAATAAATTTCTTCTTTGATACGTAAGGGATAAAATAAAGAAAATGGGGGTGGTTACATATCCATATATATCTTCACCTGCCCTAGATAAACCTTTTTCTCTCAGGAGGTCATAGACCTACTTAATTATATTGGTACCTATTTGATTCTATTGGTACCTGTTTGATTTTATTGTTACCAATTTGATTCTATTGGTACCCATTGGATTCTTTTGGTACCCATTCTCTGTTTTCCCTGCTCCCCCGCTCCCCGCTCCCTTTGCCTCCGCTCCCGTTCTCTATTTGTCCCCAGTGGATTTTATTTGTACCAATGGGATTCTTGTGGTACCATTTGTTTCTTTTTGTAGGCCTATACCTTTCACTGATCTCCGTTCTCCCCACCCCTGCTCCTCCTGCCCATGATCCCGTTCTCCGCTTTCCCATTCTCCATTTTCCTGTTCTCCTCTTTTTCCCATTTTCCTTTTTCCTATTTTCCATTTTCCAATTCTCTGTTCTTCCCTCTCCCCTTGCCCCCGCTCCCCTTGATGCCTCTCCCCTCGCCCCCTGGTAGATACCTACATATTCATGTCTTATATCGTGTCCGACTCCGGATGTTATTGGTGTCCGATTTTAGCCCTTAAGTGCAATTTGATGCTAAGATGGGATCTCCTATCAAAAAGTATTATTGGTAACTTAATTATATCTATTGACTTAAACTATCACAAAACATACATGTCCTCCTATCATTATCAATAGAAATGCTGTAACTATAAAGGGACAACTAGAATAGATTTAACAGGGTAACCAATTTTCCTATTAACAAAGTCATATGTATTAGAGGGATGATGTTTGGTATATAGCGATAATTCGGGTTTCTCCATGTGGGCGGCCATGTTAGTTCTGTGCTCGCATTCTATCGTGAGATTTAAGCAGTGACCACACACTCACACACCATAGCTTCCGGGGAACAGGCTACATTACGAGAGCAGAACCAAGGTCTCACGAGATTGCCGGTGTCAGTGTGCACACCGAGGTTGCGGGAACAAGTTAACACACGTTACAGCCCTATTGCATTACAGTAGCATTACCAAAGACACCAGTCCGTATCATTGGAGATGTCACCCTGCTGTAATCACACTCAAGCATGGGCTACTTATTCGCTACTTATTCGGGAGTACCCTCTAAATTATGCCATCTAGTAATTCACCATCACATGATACCCTAAGGATTTCTTTCTTGCCCATTAAAGGGAACTTCAGCCTACACAAGGATACGTTTTCCGTTCATATAGGGTTCCCCAGCCCGGAGCTATTTAAGTGTCAATTATAATATTTCAGATCAATGCTCACTAATGGGTGTGGACCACTAAATTCGACATGGCGACATGGGCCTTTTTTGGCTTAGTGACATGCGACATAAAGAATATAAGAGATAGTGACATGGGACATAGCTTTTTCTTCAAATCGACATGGTGACATGGTCATTTCTTAAAATCGACAGGGCGACATGGCCATTTCTTAAAATCAACAGGGAAAATTGGGACCCCCCATCCAGACCCCCTCACTACTCACAGAATTTTGCTTTCGGGCTCTTTATATATTTTAGACTAGAAGCAATAGAGGATAACCTTTCACTCAAGATAAATATGGTCTCTGTAACTTGTTGTTAAGCTTTTTGGATTTGTAACCGTTTGTAGCTTGTTTTGTGGGCATGCTAGGGGGTGTGTGTACGTGTGTGACCGCTCCTCACACCTTTGCATCCCTGTGTCCCTCAGGGGCTGGCCGGGGGAGGAGATGCCACTGCCCTATCCCTCCCCCCCCCCCCCATAGCCACGGGGGTGGTGCGTAAAAATAGGGGTGGGGGTTCACTAAAATAGGACTAATGGATTAAAAAAATCAATTGACAATTGTTTATCTTTTACTGCAAATACATAACATATATGAGCATATATATCCAAACCTAGAAATTGATAATCAGGATACAAAATGTATTAAGTATTTTGGAGGGGGATTTTGTCATGCTTTGTCAGATTTCCGCCCAATACACACAGTGACAATGATGTGAAAGCTATGTTCACCTTAGTCGCACTCTCAGTCACACCAAGGGGGTCCATGTAATGGTGAGTTTTCTACGGGACAATCCTCCAATAGATGACCCTTTTGTATGCCATGTAAAGTCGAATTGTGTTGGTTCTAGACATGCTAGACGCAAAATTAAAACAGTTTTGTCATTACGCATAGATACATACAACAAATAGTAAAGCTAATTAATTACAGATACAGGAATAATAGATCAGGTTTCATCTTTAGTTGACATGACATGTAAAATTCTTATATGTCGAAAACCTCATGCCAAAAGGTTCTAAAACGTTTTGCATATCACATCTTAACACTCTGATACGTTTTGGCATACATGGACACTGTAGAATACCTTATGCCACAACTTTCTAATACGTTTTGCATATCACAACTTAACACTCTGTTACGTTTTGGCATACATGGGCACTGTGGAAAACCTTATGCCAAAACGTTCTAAAGTGTTTTGCATCTTACACTAATACCTTTTGGCAGATGAACACTACAGATAACCCAGGTGCCAAAACGTTTTGAAACGTGATGAAGCTATTTCAGAGTGGATAGATTAGATTCAGCATGCAATATCCATATCCTGTTAAAACGTATTTAATGAAATCTGCAATTAACTGAATAATTTGCAAAAATCATGCTATAATTAATTAATTCCAGCTTTCTAACAATACCTGAAGTGTTTTTCCATACAATGAACCTCTTAATGATGAAACTAGTTCTACATAACATTGTGTTACATACTCATGAAAACGGCATGTTTTCCCATGTGTTGAAATAATTAGCCAATTAGCACATTATGCAATCAATTCATATCAATATCCATCTAGGGAATGCACACAGCTTTTGCTTGTTCTAAAGACAGAATTAGGAAGTTTTAGGACATTTAACAATCTTATTCCTAAATTATTTTTCTATGGAGATATTCACTATCAAAACATCTAAAAAACACAGAAATCCCTGGCATTTGGGACTATCTAGCCTCCAGGATCCTGGCATCTGGAGGGCCCTTTTTACTCCCCACATCAGTACGTTTTGGGGGTCCCTTGACAGAAAGCACTGGCATTTGGAGGGTCTTTTTTACTCCCCACATCAGTACGTTCTGGGGGTCCAATGACAAAAAGTACTGGCATATGGAAGGCCATTTTTACTACACACATCAGAACGTTTTGGCTGTGTTAAGGATATAGAGTTATCAAGCCTAACTTTGGTGGTCCTCTTTGCCTGGTAGGCCTAATCCATGTAGACTACCTCTAGTATGTACTACCATAATGATCACATGAGGTCTCAAATGAGCGCAGGTCTAGGACCTCCCTTAAATCCAACATCTATCTATTAAAGAACTCACACAAGAGCACGTCCCTGTACATGTATAAGTACAGGGGATAACGGGGACTCATCAGGCTCATGATGAATACCCATCCCAGATACCCCTCCCCCCTCACCCTAGGCTGACACATCTGTACACTCAGCCTAAACAGCCTATTTAAACCCTAGACCTAGCCTAAAGTCAGAGCTAGGCGTGGTGGGAGGCGTGGTGAGGCCGAGTGGTGCCTACAGGGAGCTGGAACCTAGTTCAGAGATCAATCACCTGTCAGCCCCCCCCCCCCCCCCCCCCACACACACACACTGGTCCCCTGTCACTCAGCACTTAGGGCAGGCCTTGTACAATGTACCAGAGATGTAGGCCTGAATCCGTCTGTAGTTGGGTGTGTATTCCTCAATATATATACACACATTTTGCGCCAACAAACTGGCGCATGAGTCAAGAGAAGGTCTGCCCCCAGCCCATGGTATAACTCTTGGGTGGGTGTCCGAGCCTGAGCCGAGGTTCAATGTAACTAAGTGCTACAGGTGGCAGCCAGGTGGCGCACGTATCTGTGTGTGTGTGTGGGGGGGGGGGGGGGGGGGCTTCTGAATTTTTTTTGAATTTGTTTATTGCTCGAAATCGTTCTGTAACAGAACGTTGTTCGTCGAGCTCAAGAAGGATTTACAGTAATTCTTTTGGTCCACCGATGCACAGCAATCAATTCAAAATAACAGGAAAATAATAGATCAATGAATAAACATAAAAGTAATTCACAGGTGAGTATGTAGGATAGTGCTAGTGAACTGGGTCGATTAGTGGCAGCTTCTCTATAGCATGTTTAAACCGGTGCCTGGTGGTTAGCTTCTGAGTGTCCACCTTTAAGGTGTCCCATAGAGACACTCCCCTATAATAAGGGGATTTCTGATAGAAACTAGTTTCAGCCCTCCTTTTTTCAAAACGAATTTTTAAGTCTCCCCTGGTGCGGACATTTTCTTGTTCCAGCGCTTCACCACCATGTGCCTTTTTCCACATTAGCACTTTCCACTTCTAAGTTAGAGTATCTGCTAAACCTATCAACACTCCCACAGAATGGATATACCATCAAAGGGACCCCCCCCCCCCACACACACACAGCACGTACACCCCACCCCTACTTGGTAGTAGTACCCGGGGGGGGGGGGGGGTACACAAGCTACATGTGAGGTTAGATTGATTGGTTGTCATGGTAACTTAGCAGGGTGTACTCATTGACCCCTGGAGACCCTTGTCACTGGTTGCCATGGTAACAGAGCAGCAGGGCCCCTGTGTTACTGGGGTCAGTCAGGAATATAGACTCCTCCAAGTCTCCCCCTGTTGTATACCCTGGGTGTATAAGATGACATGGGTGTTGGTGGTCACTGAGCACTCTTGTCACAATTGTGTGACACAGGCCACATATGTTTAAGTTTTGTTGATGCCGTTTTTACTGTCTGTCAATTGTGTACCATAGAGGTCTGATACATCCCCTAGTTGGGGCATGATGGTACATGGGGAGGTGAAACTACTGTGTCAGAGTGGTAGTTAGTGACAGATGACAGCAACATTAGGGCTCGTTTTTAGCATAGGAGATGGAAATAAATGAAATGCAGAGAAATAACTATTATAAGCCTGTAGAAAATCCCACTGGACCATACCGATATGTATGCATAAAGTGTCTGTCAATTGTGGAAAATAGGGAATGAAACATGGGTCTAGTCAGTAGTTGGGGCATGATGATGCATGGGGAGGCGAAACTACTTTGGGGCTTTTTTTTTCATATACATAGGACATAAACATGAGGTAAATAACAATAAATGCAGGAGAATATAAGTCTATAGAAAGGTGCACTGAACCATTCCGACATTTATCCATAAACTACGTTTTAAAGGGGGGGGGGATGCTGCACCCCCCCCCCCCCCAGTATTCCCACGTGGCGTATTGTATTCACCATGCAGGGGGTGGTGTACCAGGTTACTGATATATAGGCTAATCCCCCCCCCCCCCCCCCCCCCCCGGTCTGCACATACCGACGTCTGTACCATGGTATTCAGGTCATCGGCAACTCTAGATGCATATCTACAACCCTTTCAGGACGGCATGTTACTAAAAGATGACATCTGTCGTCATGATGCACCAATGCAGCCCCGGCGAGTAACTCGCCCTGGCTACATTGGTGCATCATGCCGACCTTTCGGGAGTGTCTCAACCTCGGAGAGTCGTCATGATGCTTGAATGCAGCACTGGCGAGTTACTCATGTATTCATGCATCATGTCGACCAAGGTCATGATCCATTAAGGCATCATGCCGCCTTTAAAGGCTTAACCCTTCAATAATGGCATCTTACATTAACGTTGTAATAGTACGAGCACCAAGGTAAAGTTCACCAGGCCTGCATTCATGCATCATTTTAACATGGGAGTTATTATATCTGTAAGAAAAGAGAAGAAAATACACAAAAACAACCACAAAAAAAAACTACAATCAAAACCAATACAAAACAGACGTTCTAAATGTTCAATAAAAACAACAAATGCAACAACAGACAACAATGAACACAAACAGCAAACGCAACAAAAAGGCCTGTTCTAGCCTTTAGTTTAACGTCACGTTAGCTGATGATGACGTGACGTCACCTGCGGCGTCTCCCAGACACCGGAAACGGTGCCCTGCGTCCCCTGCGTCTCTGCAGCCTCGTTCTCAAACAGGATATAGCCGGGAAATGGCAGCTTGGTGCAAAGTACCGGAAACGGGCAAGTGGGACCGGAAGTGGCACGTGTAGATTATGGCAGGTCGGGGGGGGGGGGGGTGGGGGGTGCTTTATGGGGGGGGGGGGGGGACATGACAGGAAAGCATTGTGCCCGTTCTACAGGGATTAGGATGAGAGATAAGAGAACTGGTACCGTAAAATCTGCTGTACTGAGATGCCACTTTTCCTACTATGGGATGAATTCCTACTTTTCGCCTGAATTTTTGTCTTAAATTTGCAAATTTTTGTCTTAAATTTGCAAATTTTCTCCATAAAATTGACCCAAAATCTTGAGCTGTCCTATCCTTTTCCTACTACTAGTGAGTAGCATCTCTGGGACTGGGCATCTCTGTAACCATCTTGGATGTCATTGGTATAGCTCGTATGAGACTATGAGGGAAGCCTACAACCCGGATCGAGGTTATGATTACACGGGTGTTTTACGGTAGATATGCAGGTCACGTGACGTAAGCAGGTTAAGTTGGTAATTAGGAGGAGGTGGGGGTGGATTAGGGAGTGTGGGACGACGACACTTAGACACGGTCTGTACACCCACTAACTCTGTCATAACTACACCCCCCCCCCCCCCCACAACACACACACACACACACGCAGTCAGACATCACAATGATTGAATGTAGGATTGAATGTGCATCCTGGAACATTCATGTGTACAGAAACTGTTCTGTAAATTCTTGCGTAGAAGCCGCAACAAGTCAGATCCCTGGTGCGGCTAATAGAATCAGCTCACAGTCGAAGTGCGGCTTATACGCCAGCTATGCTTTTAGTATACGCGAGGTACTTTTATGGTTGATATATTTCAAGGTCGAACCTTAACCCTGAGAAATAAATTTGAACTATTAAATAGAATTGATTATCCTGTCCCATTAGACTTCTAACTCAGAGACCCAGGGAGTCATGAAGGACCCACCATTCTTGACCCCCCCCCCCCCCCGTCCTCCACTCATCTATCTGTCATCATAAACGTCATAAAAGGCCCCTTCTAACAGTGTAGAAAATATACCCAACCCGCATCCCACCATTCACCGACGCAATTTGCATAAGTTTGATGGCGGTGAAAGTGTTTCCTGCCCTCCGTAATGGGAGAGTTAGACTGGTGTGAAAACGAGGCTGTAAACCCGTCACAGGACGCAGCGTCATGACGTTATGACGTCATGACGTCATGACGTAGGACGTAGTTAACCCTCCAAGGGCAGCACAGTAAAATGCTGAATGCAGCCTGGGCGAGTTACTGCATTCATCTAGAGTCTGCATTAAAAATATGATAGACGTTAGTGATCCAGGCTAATGTTGTGAGATGTTTAATACACAGGCCATTTGCCTTCTACATCGAGTCATTGATCCATGTATTTTGATTTCATGTAGCGCATCTCAAACTATTTCATACAAATGAATACAAATTGTAATGCTTCTTTAATCAGAGCTTACAAAATTGATTTGAAAATGCTTAGATTGAGTGGACCTAACTCTAATTCATATTTGGGGGGGGAAAAATCACATCAGAAAGCTGAGATCATGGTCGGTTTTTGGCCGGTGTCCAAGGCCGTGACACCGGCCATTACGTTTTGCTGGGGATGATTTTACACCAGCAAAAGCCGCAGTGTCGGAGTCATTTCGGCAACACTGCCAGACTTACATCAGGTCAGCAACACAGTGTATGTGTTAGATAGACTACACCTGTACCTTGGTATGCCTCATACCCACTGCCCCACAAGGTCAAGACGAGGTGTTATACACCGAGTCGCTGACCAGTGGGCAGTGGGTATAACTATAAGGCATACCAAGGTACAGGTGTAGTCTATCTGGCTTAACCCTCGGGTATGCGAAATAACCAAGGTGTGAACCCTTTGTCTTAGCCGTCCACCGTGGGTTAAAGGTTTATAGAGCACATCATGTAGAAAGTGGGGACCTCCAGTGTGGGGAAAGTCTCGGACTGCCAGCCCAATGCCATGCTATGGGCTGGGAGCAGACCCAATATAAGCTGGCCATCATGCATAAAAGTGGGGTCTTAAGTCTTAGCAGCCTCAGACCCCTATGCAGCTTACAGAGTTGTAAGTAAGTCTAGGTGTGGATTGTACGCAAGGTCGGTGTAAACATTAGACCGGTGTTGCATTGGTGCACAGGGTTCTCCACAGACTCAAAAATCACACCGTAAATTCTTGCGGAGAGGCCATGGCCTTCAACTCACAACCCCCGGTGATTGTTTTAAAAATAAAAAAAACCTTAAAATGGGAATAACTTCTGTTCTAATGAATGGATTTTCAAAATTCAAAAACCTATAGATAGCTAAAATGACACCGGCGGCGTTTCTTTGGGTAATTTGACGCCGGCGGCAGTGAAAACGACGCCGGCGGCCCGCCGGTGTCATTGCACTATGGGGAGAACCCTGGTGCATCATGCCGACCCCTTCTCAAACATGTAGGGTCAGCATGATGCATGGATGCAGCACTGGCAAGTTACTCACCAGGGCTGCATTCATGCATCATGACGACCAAGGGCATGATACATTAATGCAAGGTGGTATTTGTTAGAGTAGAGCCCACAGCCTGCATCTCGTGCCCACACACTGACAGTGTGCATGTACACAGCCGTAACCACTTTACGATGATCAATATCAGCAATGTAGAGGCTCTGTACATGTCGTTATCGGTAATTAAACACCAAATATTTGTGAATCACGACGGTTCCTCCGTCCCTCGTCGCGTTGGTCGTATAGCCCGGGGGCAGTGTGTGGCTGTAAATGTAATCACAGAACACAATGGGGGATCAGTTATTGACATATACAGAGACCATCTGTCACGTCATGCTCCAACCGGCTTTAAAGGCCCAGTGCCCCTATATATAGGGCCGAGTACCTGTCCCGACTGCACTCTGACTGTTACTGGACGTGCAGTAAGATCTGCTGGTTTAAGGACGGCATAATCCAGGTTTAGGTCGCCATGTAAAATACGGATCCTGTTCCTTTTAAACGGAATAATATTGAATAACTCTAGACAGCGACTTCATCCATAACGACTTAAACCTGGAGTTATATATAGAGGTTAACCTTGATACTATCCAGTGAATAACTTTAGACAGCGACCCCATCCATAGCGACTTAAACCTGGAGTTATATATAGAGGTTAACCTTGATACTATCCAGTGAATAACTTTAGACAGCGACCCCATCCATAGCGACTTAAACCTGGAGTTATATATAGGTAGGAGATGAATAAAAAACATTTTAACCTTGTATTCTATCTAGTGATTGCAATAGCGACTCCACCCCTTAGCGACTTAAACCTGGAGTTACATATAGGTAGGAGATGAATAAAAAACATTTTAACCTTGTATTCTATCTAGTGATTGCAATAGCGACTCCACCCCTTAGCGACTTAAACCTGGAGTTACATATAGGTAGGAGATGAATAAAAAACATTTTAACCTTGTATTCTATCTAGTGATTGCAATAGCGACTCCACCCCTTAGCGACTTAAACCTGGAGTTACATATAGGTAGGAGATGAATAAAAAACATTTTAACCTTGTGTTCTATCTAGTGATTTGCAGTAGCGACTCCATCCCTAGCGACTTAAACCTGGAGTTATATATAGAGTAATTATATAAAATAGAATCTAAAAACATCCAAGGGGAATATTACCCCGGGGGAAAGGGTTTCCCTTAAGGGGAGCCTTTAGAAAAATATGGGGCTTGGCTTTTTGGGGGGAAAGAAGGTAGGTGACGCAGGATTATTCATATTGATATATAAAACAAAGAAAGTTTTATAATATAAGGTTAGAAAGAACCTGGAGTTATCTTTAGATAGCGACTCCATTCATAGCGACCTAAACTTGGAGTTACATATAGGTAGGGGATGAATAAAAAACATTTTAACCTTGTATTCTATGTGGTGATTTGCAATAGCGACTCCATCCATAGCGACTTAAAGCTGGAGTTACATATAGAGAAATTATACTTTAAAAAATAAGCTAAAAATATCCAAGGGGAATATAACCCCGGGGAAAGGGTTTCCCTTAAGGGGAGCTATTCAAAAAATATGGGGCTTGGCTTTTTTTTTGGGGGGGGGAAGAATATAGGTGACGCAGGATTATTCATATTGATGTATAAAATAAGGTTTTGTATAATATAAGGTTAGAAAGAATAGGTCGCTAGCAGGTGAAAAAGTTTAGGTCGCTTAGGCTTATTCTGTATACCCCCCCCACGTGTAGTACCCCCTAGAAGTATGAGGCTTATTCTGTGGGCCGTTTATAATAGAATAAGCCTCATGTTTGGGTTGGAAGCCACTAGGGGGGTTGTTACAGGGTCAGATATAAGATAGGTGACGCAGGATTATTCATAATAATATATAAAATAAAGAAAGGTTTTTCATATTGTTATATAAAATAAGGTTTTGTATAATATAAGGTTAGAAAGAATAGGTCGCTAGTTGGTGAAAAAGTTTAGGTCGCTAAGGCTTATTCTGTATACCCCCCCCCCCCCCTTGTAGTGCCCCTAGAAGTATGAGGCTTATTCTGTGGGCCGTTTATAATAGAATAAGCCTCATGTTTGGGTTGGAAGCCACGGGGGGGGGGGCTTGATACAGGGTTAGATATACGTATTTCTACTTTGAAAATAATTTCCTTTTCACTTCCTCCATATAACATTCCACTTTTTCTATATACCCCTACTTTTCTTTGATTTCTAACCCTTTTCACGACTTCAATGATCAAGTAGCGACTTAAAGCTGGAGAATGCCTTAAGGACAGCATGTCGCTAAAAGATGACATTTGTCTTCATGATGCACCAATGCAGCCCCGGCAAGTAACTCACCAGGGCTGCATTGGTGCATCATCCTGACCCCTCAGGAGTCTCAACCCTGTAAAGTCTCCATTGCCGGCCAGCATGATGCATGTAACTCACCAGGGCTGCATCCATGCATCCTGGCAACCAAGAACTTGATGGATTAAGGCATCATGCCGTCCTTACAGGGTAATGTATTATGTGAATTACGCCAAACCTCAGGTGCGGGTTATATATAAAAGTGGTTTTTGGTCCCCCCCCCCTCAGGATCGGTGTGCATTTTTATTAACCCCGCCCCCCCTCCCGTTCTTAAGAAGCGCCCTTAGATGTGGACGGTGTATAATGACATGGTGGGGTGTGGAATGTACAAGTGTGAAATGAGTCCCCGCCCACACCCCTGTACACACCCCCAGGGTCATACCGGGGGTCAGGCCGGGGTCAGGAGGTCAACTCAACACTACACAGGTCACACCAAGGTCACACACAGGTCACGTGAAGGTCATGGACAGAGGTCACTGGGGTCAGTAGACATCACACCAATGTTAATGTGGGTCCTGACTGTGCTAATCTACACGACTGCCTTACTTGATAATAGCAGTGTTACCGAAAACTTTTCCTCAACGCAGGCCAAGGTGGCCTGCGTCTTGGCATCTTACACAGGCATTTCCTTCTCACGCAGGCCATATGAATTTTGATATTTCAAGGTGCCGTCATAAACTTCATTGTGACTTGTTTTATACTTTGCAAAAACTTAAAAGAAATTGAAAAAATATTCAATAAAAAAATATTTTACAAATATGACCCTATCTTCACCTCTAATCGGCCGATTTGAAAAATTCTTTCACCATTAGGAAGCTGGGGTTATGGCAGACCATTGTGGCCTGCGTCCTAAGGCCCTACGCTGGCCATTAAGATTTTACACCGGTTTTTGCCGGCGTGCCGGCATCATTTCGGCAACACTGAAATTTAACAGGGAATGGGAAATCTCCACACCTATACTACGGTACTCAACTTCACAACGACCTTTAAAGTGTTCTCATTGAAAGGGCAATACTTATGATCTATTGGTTGTATTATATGACTTCAAAGGCCAAGAAAAGAGAATATTTGTTCAGGTATCACGACTGACCCAGTATGTTTAGCCCTACCCTAATTTTTATAAATGATATTTTGCATTGCATTTATTTTCCTACCGTATTTATACATTTAATTTTTTTACTCCCCACCCCCCCTAGAAACCATAAGAAAAAGGGAGAAAAGTCTCTCATACCCCCCCCCCCCCCCGATCTACCCTGTTCAAAACGACCATTCCCTAAGAGCCCTACCCCCACCTGTCCTTTAACTCTTTAGGGATGGCACCATGCCTTAATGCATCATGCCCCTGGTCGTCATGATGCATTCAAGCATCATGCCCACTCTACAGGTTTGAGACTCCTGAAGGGTCGTCGTGATGCACCAATGACATTGGGGAGTTACTCACCTGGGCTGCAGTAGTGCATCATGATGACAAATGTCGCCTTTTAGGGGCACGCCGTCCTTACAGGGTTAAAACATAGTGTAGAGACTAGAGTATTACTGCGTCCAGCCTACCCCCCCCCCCCCCCCAAGTACAGCAGGTGGGGGGGGGAGCAGGTGGCGTGTGATTCACAGATTTAGATGACTCAGCACTTTTTCCCATCAGGAACCAAAGTCTGACTGGTCCTGACCTGAAGGCCAGCTGAGCCCCCCCCCCCCCCCACGCGCCCACCTGATCCCCCCCCCCCAACCTGCCCCCCCCCCCCAACCTGCCCCCCCCCCCCCCCCCACACCCACCTCCACCCGTCTAAGTTAGACCTCACGGGCCCACCGCCTCCCAGGCTCCCCCAGGCAGCCGTTATAATGTAGGCTGGGACCACTGCCCCATTTTGAAGCAAGTGCAAAAGAGACAGGTCAAATATTTGACTGGATAGTACCTTGAACTAGACTGTTCACAAATAAGTAAATATGAACTCTATGAAAAATCCCTGACGGTCGATTTTTACCCCTAATTTTCCTGTGTCCGTCGAATTTCAAAAGGGCCTAAAACGGCGGTGTCACCGTGTCGCCCGTGTCGATTTTACCCGTGTAGAGGCCCCTGCCCGCGCACTTCATGTCTGCCCTGACACCATCATCGTTAGAAAAAACGCGAATATAGGGTCTTATGTTTTCATCTTTCAATGTCATCGTTTTTTCAAAAATAGGGGTCCTTTTTCATAGAAAAGTTCGTGAAAATAGAAAATAGGGGGTGTATTCTAAGTGAGATATATATAGAGGTTACTCAGAAAAGGCGAGAGGTCTGGAATTAAATTGAAATGATGTTTATTATACAGTTCATTTTTTGCTAACACAATTGAGTCTTTAATGATGACACTGTTTTTTAATGAAAGGGTGGAGTTTCTAAAATTGTTCGCGTTTTCTAAAAAACGGGGTTGCTTTTAGGCGCCAAATGTTCGCGTTTTTACTAGAAATAGGGTACTTTCTTCACTCATAAATTCGTGAATACCGTACCGTCGCGATAAAGCGCCTGGTTTTGAAAGAGCGCCGGTCTTGAATAAGCGCCGGGGGTATAGGGGTACCCAAATGTTTCTTAAGCACTAAATTCATGACCTTGAATAAGCGCCTGTCTTGTATAAGCGCCTGTGTAAGAGCCCCGCCAAATTGAAGAGCGCCCGGCGCTTAATCGCGACGGTACGGTAGGGGGTATATTTCAATCCCTCTAACGATGATGGTGTCAGGTATCATGGGAAGTGCGGGGGCCGGGGTAGAGGCACATGATTGGTGTGTAGTACAGAGCTGCTGGAGTGTCTTAGTGTGGTTTACCCCCACGGGGTGGCGCTGCAGCTTACCCAGGGTGCACCGCGGCAGGCCCCGTATGTAGTGTGACCCCTGACCCCGTACCCAGGTCAGGTGACTGCCGGGTGGGGGGGGGGGGGGGGGGGTACAGGGGGGGGGGGAGGGGGGGGGGGAGGGGGGGGGGTGAGTCGGCAACAACGGTAAAGTCCCTGCTACACTCATACCCCACTCATATAGCTCTACAGGCCTGAACGCTTTATCATGAGAAGAAGAAGTATGTTCTGCTGTTTCCACCCCCAGCCCTTTGCCAACTTAATTTTTTTTTAAAGATTTCTATTTTAAATAAGCCATTTCCCTGTGCCCCCACATCTGTAAAAACAGTGTTGCCGAAAACTTTGTGACCTGTGTCGAGAGATCTTACACAGGCCATTTGCCTTCTACTCATCAACTCACATCAACTCATCGACACTGCATTTAATACTATTTTTATAGTGACACTACTTGATATAACTGAATATAATTTGTAATACTTCTTTAATGATAACAAAAATTTGTATACAAGTTATAAGGATCTAGCTCAGCTTCTTATAGGAATATTTGAAAAATTCTTTCACTCTTGGAAAGCCAAGATCATGGCCGGCCATGATGGCCGATGTCCAAGACCCTTACATCGGCCATTAGGATTTTACATCAAAAGCCGATGTGCCGATGTCATTTCGGCAACACTGTAAAAATTAACACAGCAACGCAGGAGGTTTAAAAACTCGTCATGGACAACACTGGGTTTTTGAAAATCGACGGACAAAAAATTGAACTTTCTAGGATATTCCTATGCTCAAACATGTGACACATTGAATGACACACTCTTTCCTCCTAGTGATGCAGTGACACGCTCAAAAATCTGACTCCCCATGTAGAGGCACTACATCCTCCTGGCCATGTCTCTCTCTACCTTACTCATTACCTATGACCATACCTCCACCCCCACCCCTTCCTGGCACGCTCAGCCACTCAGCCCTATTTGGCACACCTCCAGATCTGGCACCATGGTATTAGTTAAGCCGTTTATACCTGGCCTAGCAGCTACCCCACC
Source organism: Harmothoe impar (assembly GCA_947462335.1). Classification (NCBI taxonomy): domain Eukaryota; kingdom Metazoa; phylum Annelida; class Polychaeta; order Phyllodocida; family Polynoidae; genus Harmothoe; species Harmothoe impar. The sequence continues at coordinate 3,515,272 of OX381714.1, forward strand.
CTCTCTCCCACCCCCTCACCCTTAATCTCACCCCCCCCCCCCCCCCGCCAACCAATCAGTTACAGTTAGGGAGTGGTCATTCTTTAGCAACAGGGGAGAGGGGGCTAGTGGATTTTCACGGGAGTGGGTCAGAATCCCCACCCCTCCCTAGTAGGGGGTCAAATTGATCGCAGCCGGCCACTTTAAAGGCCCAGTGCCCCTATATATAGAGCTGAGTACCTGTCCCGACTGCACTCTGACTGTTACTGGACGTGCAGTAAGAACTGCGGGTTCAAGGCTATAAAAGGTGGGGGATTTTTCACGAAAAAGGGGTGAAATTATATTGGTCCCCCCCCCCCCCCGCATCAGATTTTACCGGTGGTTCCCTTACAATAGGGCTACATGGATATTGATAGGATTTTTGCCAATGCGCCATTTTGGAAAATCAAGACTAGTTTTACTATTTAAGAAATAAATTGTGAATACTACCAATGTGCAAATGGGCGCACAATTTAACGCCATGAAAGATGTGAATGTGTCAAATGGCGCAGGGCGCGGCCCTCTCAATATCCCTGCTCTGTCCCCCTTCCCCCCCACCCCATTATTACTAGCTGTCCCCCCCCCTACTTGACATGAGTGTGTGTTATATCAGATTGAGTAATCCCCTCTACACACTAGAGCACCTACCGGAAAACCTCACGTACAAGCCGCGGATAGTACGCAATATCGGCAGTTAGCCTTATAGGATATTTTTTTTATTTTATTTTTTTTTATGAAGGGGCGGTTTATAAGCTTTACGCTATACATTTTTTTTATATGATTTTCCAAAGTTTGGGGCGGCCTATTTGTGAGTAAAAGAGAGGTCTGCTTATCAGAGAGGTTTTACGGTAAATCCTCACACCCAGGTTTGGGTTATAACATCCTCCTGGGTTGAGGTGCGAGTTATACGCAAGATGCAGCTTATATTGGGGAATTTACGGTAGTCGCTAATTGGGTCCGGTCTGTGTCGCTCATTATTTTACGCCCCGTTAGACTTATTTAGCATCACAGAGGCATATCGGGGTAATCCCATGTTATGATGTATGGAACCAATAAATGCCTCATGCACATTGCATATTACCAGCTGATATTACTGACTACCGGGGTAGTTGGTAGCATTACCGTAAAACCTCGCCTATAAGTCGGCCTCACCTATAGGTCGAATTGGGACTTTACAGGGAAAAATCGACTCATAGCAAAATACTTTGAACTGTAGGAAAACCTCACCTATAGGTGGAATTGGAGGTTTTTTTTCCAAAGTGAGTGATTTTAATGATATCTTGCCCTTAGTACGACCCCCTACTTGTGGGGAAAGGAAATAAGTTTAACAAGGAAAGACAATCCCTGAATCTTTTACTGTATAAAGGATAACATTTTTTTGGGTTCCAGAATCATATTACTCTTTTTCAAAACCTCACTTATAAGTCGAATTGGACTTTTCGGAGGAAAAATCGACTTAAAGCAAAAATGAATTCCAAATAAAAATCGACTTATAGGCAAGGTTTTACGGTATGTACGGTTAAACAGCTTTAGCCTTATAAAGACTGGTGGGGACTGGTAATCATATAGATAGAAATCCCACTCGTATATTACAAATGGAAATTAAGGAGACCTGGGTGGGAGCAGGTGCCAGGGTTAAGCATCTGCAAATAATTGCATTAACCCTTTTGAGGACGCATCATGCTTTATTGTGCTATGCCCTTTATCGTCATGATGCATGCATGCTGCCTTGGCGACTAACTCGCCAGGGGTGCATTCGTGCATCATGACGACAATTCTGTGTGGTCGGCATGATGCTTGAATGCAGCATGACAATAAAGGTCAGATTGCATTGCCGTAAAACCCCGCCTTTAAGACGACCCCCTAGTTTAAGAAAAAAATTGGCCTTGTAGTAGTTGTAGGAATTAGCCTTTAAAATTGATTTCTCTTTAAATCATTATATCTAAACCCCACCTTTAAGAGACCGCCTACTTTTGAGAAAAAATCTGTCTTGTAGGAAAAATAAATCCCAAATAAAATCCGTGGCGGGGTTTTATACAGCCCTTAAAAAGTTGAGGACCGTATAGCAGGACAAAACCAATAATATCTCCCAAAAAACATTGAATCCGCTATGAAGGGTGCCTGATGTGAAAGTACACAAACACACAAATAAACAAGTAGCGTGTTGAATATGCACCCGAGACAAAACAATGAGACAGAAATCTGGCTGCAACACGCGAGAGCCTGAGTGTGGCACTTAGTGTAGGGTTCTACCCCCAGGCCAAAAAAAAAGAAGTTGTGTTCAGGTATTCCTAGCGACCCTATTTTTTTGGCCCTACCCAATTTCTTCTCTTTTTTTTTGGAAGGCATTTTTATGTTTTTTCTACCAACTTTTTAAACGGAAATATGAAAGTTATACCTACCCTTATACCTACGACCTACCTACCGTATATTTTTTGGGCCATGTTACCTGAACACAACTGTTTTTTTGGCCTCAGCAGTGTGTGGGTGTGGGGGATGTGGCATGCGGGGGGGGGGGGGGGTAATTAGGATGGTTAGATCTCGTTAAGTGCCCTCAGCATGCACCAAGTAGGTCACTCTCAGCCAAGGGAGTGTTCATTTATTAGTTACAGGGGGGGGGGGGGGGCGTTAACATTTCCGACCCCTCATGAAGCACTGGGGGTATATGGGGGTAATTGAACAGCGCCCTGGTGTATTTCTTGCCATGATACGGTATCAAGGCGCATCAGTGCAGGATTTATTGCTTCATATATTGAGCGGTGCCTTGAGTCATTGATCCTGGGTTGTTTAATCCTCTGTGTGTGTGTGTGTGTGTGTGTGTGTGTGTGTGGTGTGTGTGTGTGGTGTGTGTGTGGTGTGTGTTTGTGGTGTGTGTCTGTGTGTGTGTGTGTGTGTGTGTGTGTGTGTGTGTGGTGTGTGTGTCTGGGTGGTGTGTGTGTGTGTGGTGTGTGTGTCTGGGTGGTGTGTGTGTGTGTGTGAGTGTGTGTGTGTGTGTGTGGTGTGTGTGTGTGTGTGAGTGTGTGTGTGTGTGTGTGGTGCGTGTGTGTGAGTGTGTGTGTGTGTGTGTGTGGTGTGTGGGGGGTGTGTGGGTTCACCGTGCAGGGGGCGGGGGCACACACGGATCTGTGTGCGTACCGGGTTAGGGACGGGGTAGGTAGCCACAGCCGGCTGATCCCACACGGGGGGTGGGGGGATAATATAAGACGGCTAATATGAAAGGTTTAAGGATACCATAATGCATTATGCCCTTGGTCGTCATGATACGAGTACCTCGCCAGGGCTGCATTCAAGGATAATGCCGACCCTATGGAGTTCAGACACTCCCGAAGGGTTGGCATGATGCACTAATGCAGCACTGGCCAGTTGCTCTCCAGGGCTGCATTGGTGCATCATGACGACAAATGTCATCATTTAGTGACATACATCCTTAAAGGATTTCGCTGGGTATATTCTGTTCGTGGAAATTAAAGATCCGGGAATTTTTTATATGCTACAGTATGAATTAAACAACTGCGAATTTGCATATTCTCAAGAATATATACTTTCACAGTATAACATATTGCAGGCAAATTTGAAGTTTTCATTAGTAAATAAAGCAAAGGAATAATAATGACTAATAAACTATAATTTGTCTAAAGAGTCTGCTTGATCCAAATTGTCCATCATGAAATGCTAGACAATATCTAGGCAGCCTGTGTCAGCCTCACCAAGGTCTAGGCCTGTTTTGTCAGCCTGTGTCAGCCTCACCAACATCTAGGCCTGTTTTGTCAGTCTGTGACTGTGTCAGCCTCACCAACGTCTAGGCCTGTTTTGTCAGCCTGTGACTGTGTCAGCCTCACCACAGTCTAGGCCTGTTTTGTCAGCCTCACCAAGGTCTAGGCCTGTTTTGTCAGCCTCACCAAGGCCTAGGCCTGTTTTGTCAGCCTCACCAAGGTCTAGGCCTGTTTTGTCAGCCTCACCAAGGTCTAGGCCTGTTTTGTCAGCCTCATCAACGTCTAGGCCTGTTTTGTCAGCCTGTGTCAGCCTCACCAACGTCTAGGCCTGTTTTGTCAGCCTGTGTCAGCCTCACCAAGGTCTAGGCCTGTTTTGTCAGCCTGTGTCAGCCTCACCAACGTCTAGGCCTGTTTTGTCAGCCTGTGTCAGCCTCACCAACATCTAGGCCTGTTTTGTCAGCCTGTGTCAGCCTCACCAACATCTAGGCCTGTTTTGTCAGCCTGTGTCAGCCTCACCAAGGTCTAGGCCTGTTTTGTCAGCCTCACCAAGGTCTAGGCCTGTTTTGTCAGCCTCATCAAGGTCTAGGCCTGTTTTGTCAGCCTGTGTCAGCCTCACCAAGGTCTAGGCCTGTTTTGTCAGCCTGTGTCAGCCTCACCAAGGTCTAGGCCTGTTTTGTCAGCCTGTGTCAGCCTCACCAAGGTCTAGGTCTGTTTGTCAGCCTGTGTCAGCCTCACCAAGGTCTAGGCCTGTTTTGTCAGCCTGTGTCAGCCTCACCAGCGTCTAGGCCTGTTTTGTCAGCCTGTGACTGTGACAGCAGCAGCAGCAGTAGCAGCAGATTGCCCATTATCGGGAGTCGATATAATCCCTAACCGGGTTGGCGCAGATTGACAGAGACTAGCGTTTTGGCAGCGGTAACGGTAGCGCCCATTATGGACGGGTTCCTTTACTGTAACTCACTCAGCGCGATTGTCTCATCGACATGACGGTAATGTGGTTATATCTGCATGTGCTGCCCTGTACTCGGTACCCGCTGATCTACATTGTACTAGGGATGTCATTGGTATCATAGGTATCGATACATCACCATTGTTTATGTATTGGATAACTGAATCAACAATCAAGGGTATCGATACCCCACCAGCTTGGATTCTTTTTGTGCTTTATCTCAGTTTTTACAGCAGGTAAATCGGACCATTTTTAAGGTATTTAGGTAGTAAAAAGTGAAAGATAAAATGTTATTCAAAATATTACAAATTTTTGTGTTATTTTTATTACAAAAAAAAGATATTGATATTTTCTTTCATTTCAGCTTCTGTACTGTAATTTTATACAGTGTCTGTAGCCTAAAATTGAGAAAATGTGGCCTAATCTACCTTTCCTTTTTATATGATGAATAACTGATATATTACCTAAATCGACACCAAAATAGTGAATAACTGATGACTCAAAAAATTCGATACCAATGACATCCCTACATTGTACACTATGGGGTGTTTACCCCCTACATGAAATATGCATCATATCCCCTCTATGGATAGATAAATATGTTTGGAATATTATGCAAAAAATCGCATTATGATATTTACCATAGATTTTGTGTGACATGGCTAAATGTAAGGCAAGGTTGGTGGTTTTGCTGGAAACTATTCCTATACTGTTGAGGGTAAGGGGGTGGTCGTTTTGGATCCAGTGCTAAGTGCCAATTGAGTAGCATGCCTCAGTGATCACCAATACAGCAGGTAGGAAGAGATAAAAATCGAACACAGTTCTTATATACCTAAAAATCGACACGATGACACAGCCCTTTTGTTCAAAATCGACACGGCGACACGGTCAAATTTGTGGGGACCCATGTAGAGGCACTAGAATGCTCCCTGTCATGGTGTTTAGAGGGAAAAGTCTCGTGACGTACCGTAAAACCCCGCCTATAAGACGGATTTATTTTGGTATTTATTTTTTCATTCATGCATCATGACAACCAAGGCATGATGCATTAATGCACTATGCCGTACTTTAAAGGCTTAAGGCACCAGTAGCGCCTATAAAGGGGAGGTTGGCCTTTCATGTCCTTTATTGACCTTCACCCTGACCTTGACATTAGGAGAATATAACCACAACATTATTGGGTCACTTGCCAGGGTAATGTTGGAATAGAGGAGGTATAAAGGGGTCTGTGTACAGGGGGGCTGCTGCCAGGAGGACACAATAGGTGCATGGTACATCTACAGGTGTGTGTAACGGGAGGTGGACAGGGGGGGGGGGGGGCATAATACACCCACCTGCCCCCCCCCCCCCCCCCCCTACGATAACAGTCCTCACTACTACTCTCGTTCCCCGGTCTCGTTCCCAAATCCTTCTGAAGGAAGGCTCTGGTGACAGCCAGTATGACCTTCAACTTGTGATTTTGCTTGGTTTGGCCAATCACTGCTGGTCGCTTGGAACCAGTGGACAGGAACCAGAATGTATGATGGTAGTTTTACCTGTATTTCCCATCATGCTTTCTGGTTCCATTTCTGGTTCCTGTTCGCTGGTTCCAAGCTAACTACAGGGACTGCCTAAACCCAGCAAAATCCAAGTTCAAGGTCATACTGGCTGTCCCCAGAGCCTTCCTTCGAAAAGATTTGGGGACGAGAGTATAGCAGTCCTCAATACACACATCCCACTCTACTGCCAAGTCACAGTTCACTCAATTGTTACAGGCTAACTTATCATAGTCATCAATGAATAAAATGGTCTTGAAACCCCCCCCCCCTCCCCACACACACACTTATGGGTATCGACCCCTAAAATCGACATGGCGACATGGCTATTTCTTAAAATCGACATGGCGACATGGCAATTTCTTAAAATCGACATGGGACATGGCCATTTAAGTGACATGTGACATGGCCATTTCTTAAAATCGACATGTGACATGAGGCTTAGTGACATTAATAGTAAAAATTCTCATTTAGTAAAGTATGCTACCCAATTCTTTCTTCAAAATTCCGTCCTTGTGGGTAGTCAAATTTTTAAAAAATCCTGGGGCCTACGGCCCCAAGAGCCCAAATCATATCAATAACGGCACCCCAACATTTCCCCCTTAGTGACACTAGCGACATGGCTTTTTCCTTAGTGACATGTGACATGGCCATTTCTTAAAATCGACATGCGACATGGGGACCCCCCCATCTACCCCCCCACACTTTGTTCTTTGTGTAATGTAGAGGAATTTCTGCCCCTAATATTTCCCATTGCCCCTACTTGGCCAGTCTCAGCCCCACTTCCCCCCCCCCCCCCCCCACTACCAACACGTGCACTGTTGTTCTGGGGCTGTAATATAGTGTGTGCTGGGTGAGGGGGGGGGGCAGGAGGGGGGGCAGGGGGGGGGTCTAACTCTGAGTGCCACTACATTTGTACTTGGGGTAGAACATCTGCCTTCTGTTTTTTGGCCAGTTACGATAGTAACTGACCTCTATGCATACCCTAAGGAAAACCCAGATGCGCGGCCTTGCGTGACGAGTCCATGCACACATGCACCACTCTTCCATAGAGAACCCCTTGACCATAATCCATCGAGCACCACCGCCACCACCACCCCAGGTACCTTCTAGTACATTCATGTCCTGAAAATGTGATGTTCCAGCAACACACACATGCCACACATACGCATGTGGCATTTGGAAAATCAATGGAGCCCGCCTAAGTTATCACACCTCCCATAGTAGGCCCCTGGCACCACCGCGGTGGCCTAATCCCCACATTGCGGCCCTTAAAGGGAAGTGGGATCATTTTTGTTAACCCTTTAGGGCCAAGCATTGACTATAGTCGATGCCATGGCTGGCCGTTTATCCCATTCTCTGTTTATCTCCGTTCTCCCTTTATCCCGTTCTCCCTTTATCCCGTTCTTTCTTTATCCCACCTAAAACCATTAAATATCATTCAAGATTAACTAAGTGTCTGTAACTGACCATGCAGCTTTGCTGCAGACCATAAAGGAACCTTTGACACTCACCCCCGAAATCTATGCCCCCTCGTTTAATCCTTTTTACAGTAGCCCCCTCCCCCCTTCTTGTACACACCCGGGGGAGGGGAGGGGCATATATTGGGGGAGGGGGTGGGGAGGCAGTGTTGCCGACATGACATCGGCACATCGGGTTTTGCAAAAGCCGATGTAGAATCTTAATGGCCTATGTGAGGCTCTTGTATATGATCTCAGCTTTCCAAAAGTGAAAGAATTTTTCAGATATTCCTATTTGAAGCAAAGTAATGGCCATGTAACGACTATCAGTAAACTTACACCTTTTTTTTTCATACATTTTGTCTGTATCTATCAATCAAATTTATTTTTGAATGGCCTTTTGGCATCAATTTATACACAGTTATTTCATGTGGCCTGTGTACGACCTCACTACACAGGCCACATTGGCCTGTGTGCCTTAAAAGTTTTCGACAACACTGGGGGGGGGGGGGGGAGTTGCCTAACAGAGGGTGTTGGTGTAGTATACTGCTGTACAGGTGTGGGACGATACATGTGTGGCCCCCTAGGGTCATCTCAACACCCCCCCCCCCCCCCAACCACCCTTCTACACTCAATGTCCCAGCCATCCCTTCAAGTACTATCCCCCTCCCCTCCCCCCCCCCCGAGCTCCAGCACTCCCCCGAGGGGGGGGGGGGTCCATTCAAGTCTCTACCCCCCCCCCCCTCTGAGCCCCCAGCACTGAGGCTGGCTGTATAGAGCCCCTGTATAGAGAGGACAGATGGTCACAGACTCTAGTACTATACCACACACCTAGACCTCCCCCTGGGGGGGGGTGCATTCAGGTGCCGACTCCCGGGGGAGGCACCCACCTCCGTATTAAAGGCAGCATGGTCTCAGCATCAGACAAAATGGTGCAGAAAATGGCCACATTTTGTCAAACAAGCTTTCCGTTATCTGAGACGAGTGGGGCGCATTTGGTTCGCAAAATCAAAAAATAGATTACCGGTAATACTGTGAATTCCCGCGTACTATCCACGTGTAGTAGTACTCAGATGGAATTTGATACCAAACATGCCCATAATGGGTGCGGGTAATACAAGGGCTTTTATCACTGTAGAACAATACTAAAATAGACATTTTCAGATACAAAAAGGGGATATATATAGGATTCTCCTGGGGGTTATGCACAAGGTGCGGGTAGTACACAGAAATTTAGGGTATCAAAAACTAAAGCGTTCTGAGTAAAAGAGCCTTCAAATTTGGGGGTATGATACGAAACAAAATGGCCGACTTGGTGCCAAGATGGCCGTCTGCAGGATGAGTCTATACAAGATGGCGGGTTTACGGAATAATACATTACCATGTTCTATATAGAGCTAAGTGCATGCAGCCTGGCCGCAGTTATTGGGTTAATGGCCGCATGGTAAACCCTTTAACGACACATTGTGCGTTAATACGCTCTAATGCGAGTAACTCACCAGTGCTGCATTCATGCATCATCCCAACCCACCCGGTCTGATACACTCCTGACGGGATGGCATGATGCACGACGCATTACTCGCCGGGTCTGCATAAGTGCATCATGACGACCACATTCTCGCGCGAGGCGTGCTGCGGTGGTCGGAGGGTTAGTAATTCTACACTGAGGTGGATGTATAATTCATGGGGTGGGGGGTGCATTGTTTTATGCGGCCCCCCCCCCCCCCCCTCCCCCCGGGGGTCGTATCAACACGGTAACGTTATTAGTGCTCTCTATACAGACCCACCGGCCGCCGGCATGGACGCTACTCTGTACCCTTTAAAGACTTAATGCCTTAATGCATCATGCCTTCATGCATCATGCCCTTAGTCATCATGATGCATGAATGCAGCCCTGGTGAGTAACTCGCCAGTGCTGCATTCAAGCATCATGCCGACCCTACGGGGTTGAGACACCCCCGTAGGGTCGGCATGATGCACCAATGCAGCACTGGTGAGTAACTCGCCGGGGCTGCTTTGGTGCATCATGATGACCATTTGGGAGTGTCTCAACCCGGGAGGCCCTACATGGTTCTTGAATGCAGCCCTGGCGAGTTACTCACCGGGGCTGCATTGGTGCATCATGACAACAAATGTAATCTTTTAGCGACATCTGTCCTTTAAGGGTTAACTTATACCTGTAGGACTCCACATCACCGTAGATTCTCGCATAGAAGCCGCGGCTTGTCAGAACCCCAGTCCCAGAAAAGTCTTGAATTATTTTTACCGGGATGTGTGGTCATAGGCCTGGACATCTGGCCCATATGGGAGTAGACTTAAAAGTTACCTGTGTCAATGTTAATCCCAAAAAATATACCCATAATGGTCTATAAGGTAACAACTATGAAAAAAACCCACATAATACTATGTTGTGCTGATATAGACCTAGATCTCTGGTCACACTACCGGTACTATCAAATGTAGCAATTCATCATTTTGCCCAAAAATCGTTATGGAAAGATTTTTCCGGTAATAGTGCGCCAACTGTTTTTCTAAATCCTGGACCGGCCACTGATTCCCTTGCCCCATCTTCTCCCCCTGCTTCCACACCCCCCCCCCCCCCCCAACCACCTTCTGACCCTCCAGTATTGACCCCCCCCCCCCGCCCCCCCGGGACCCCTCTATACGTGGATGGCCTACATCACAACACACACTCAACCAGGACCTTTTTCCACCACAAGGGCTGCAAATGGGACTGGTGGAACTGCTATATTTATATTGTTACTTCCTGTCAGGCTGTGCGCAGGAATTGGTGTACAGGATTTGATTGGTCAACTCCTGAGGGCAAGTTGGTGAAACAAGTTTTTGGTATGAGTTTGCCCAGACTCTAATATTATAGAGTCGGGCCTGAAACTGCCACAGGCTAGCTCCCCCAGGACTGGACCCACAGGCTGGTATTGAGCCCTGGTCTGATTTACTTGCAGAAGTCTGCTTTGAATAAAGGTCTGCTCATTTTTAACAACAGGTGTTTTTTTTTTAATGTTTTTTTTTGGCCCCTTTTCTGATCGGGAGCCAGGACATTTCAAGTACCGGTACTATATAACCCGGGGCGGTTGTCTCTTACTTTACAACATTTAACACTGTATATACTTGGACACACTGCTGCCTTTTTAGCAGGTAGCCGGTGAAGTTGATATATATATATATTCACTGTGAGTCTGTGTCAGTGGTGACTCAACAACTTTTTTCTCCCAAGTCAGAGTGTGTGGCATTGTTTCCACCAGTCCCACCCCCCCCCCCCCACACACACACAGTAGACTTTGTACCCCCTCATACCGCACAGACCCTTGTTATACTTGTAGACTAGAACTTAGTCCTTTAAGGACGGCATAATGCATTAATGCATCATACCCGTGGTCGTCGTGATGTATGAATGCCAACCATTTGGGGTTGAAATACCCCAAAAAGGCTCGGCATGATGCACCAATGCAGCACCCGTGAGTTACTCGCTGGGGTTGAATTGGTGCATCATGCTGACAAATGTCACCTTTTAGCGACATGATGCCTCGAGGCTTCATGTTCATTTGTTGTCATGATGCACCAATGCAGCACCGCTGAGTAACACACCAGCGATGCATCGGTGCATCATGCCAACACTTCTGCAGTGTAGCAACCCGTACAGTAGGCATGATGCATGGATGATCGCCAGGGCTGCATTAACGCATCATGGTGTAAAAAGGGTCGACACAGTGCATTAAAGCGCTATGCTGCTCTTAACCCTTTAAGGACGGCATAATTCTTAAATGCATCAAGCCCTTTGTCGTCACGATGCATGAATGCAGCCCTCGTGAGTAACTCACCGGTGCTGCATTAGTGCATCATGCCGACCCTACGGTGTGGAGACACTCCCGAAGGGTCGGCACGATGCACCAATGCAGCTCTGGTGAGTTACTCGCCAGGGCTGCATGGTGCACCATTTAGCGATATCCGTCCTTAAAGGGTTAAAGGGCTATTACTAAAATCCTCCAACAAAACAAATCCACAAACAGCACACAGAGCCCAGTGTGTATTTTAGTGAGTGGAGAGTGGGGAGTGGAATAAACACCACCATTGTCTGGTCGTTAACGCCCACTTTGCCACCCACATCTCTGCTGCAGATTTAACGTATTCGACTTAACCCTTTTAGGAAAGATGTCGCTAAAAGATAATGTTTGTATGATGCACCAATGCAGCCCTGGCGAGTAAGTCACCGGTGCTGCATTGCTACATCATGCTTTTCAGGAGGGTCTCGACCCCATGCATGATGCTTGAATGCAGCATTGGTGAGTTACTTGCCAGTGCTGCATTCATGCATCATGACGACCAAGGACATGATGCATTAAGGCATCATGCTGTACCTAAAGGGTTAATAAGTGCACTGGATGCTAATGAAACTATTGTGATGGCAAATAAGTAGTTAAAGAGTTTAATGGTCATCCAAAATCGGGAAAATATTGATGGTATCTAGTACAATGTATTAGGCTTCTACGCTAGAATTTACCGTACTCCCCTAAAACCCCGCATATAAGGCAAATTTTATTTGACGAATTTTTTCTGTAATTGGAGGTCCGGCTCATAGATATGTATTTTATACATTAGAATAAAGAGAAAATATTTTTCAAGTTATGTTATATATAGGACAAAGTTTTTTTCACAAGTTGGGGCTTGGCTAAAAAGTAGGATCGTCCTATACTAGTGGAAGGGGTTTTACAATACCCCTCTGTAGAATTACCCCCCCCCCCCACCCCTACCTACCCCTAACTAGTAATTTGTATCCATTGTCCTCTACTTGACTACCACTTAGTTAACTCTGCTCTAGACATTGGCCACTGCCCCCCTGTATAACTGGCCGCATTGTGCATGGGACTTAGTCACGTATTTTGTCAAGTATCTAGACAAGGTTTACTTTAGTAATAAACCTAAACCAAACTACCCCCACCCCCATAATCAGTACCGGGTAATATAAAACATTGACCTAGAATTTTACCCAAACTTTTACTTGCACTATTGTCCAGGTAAAAAGTTCCCCATTACCTTAGATTTAAATATGGTTTGTTCACAAGACCCATATCTAACTGAGACTGAGCTTTTATACGCGACTCACAAATCTCCCTGACCCCGCAAATCCCCCCATAATTAAGTACATCCCACTTAACACTGCACCACAGATTTTGTCGGTTAACCGTTTAATGGCAGAATGTCACTAAAATCCAACATTTGTCGTTATAATGCACCAATACAACCCCGGCGGTGCTGCATAGGTGCATCATACTGAGTAACTGACCCTTCAGGAGTGTGTCAGCCGCATAGGATTGGCATGATGCATTCATGCATGAATGCATCATGCTGCATCATGCCAGCAGAATAACTTGACTCATCATGCCGTCCTTAAAGGGTTACCCCTCCGCCACTTACCCTATCTGCCTGCATTACCCACAGACAGATAACATCACCTTCACCTGGAGCCTAACTAGGCCTACCTGGCCGCCTAACTAGGCCTACCTGGCCGCCTAAAGTAGGCCTACCTGGCCGCCTAAAGTAGGCCTACCTGGCCGCCTAAGTAGGCCTACCTGGCCGCCTAACTAGGCCTACCTGTCAGCCTAACTAGGCCTACCTGGCCGCCTAACTAGGCCTACCTGGCCGCCTAAGTAGGCCTACCTGGCCGCCTAAGTAGGCCTACATGAGGCCTAAATAGGCCTACATGAGGCCTAACTAGACCTACATAAGGCCCAACCAGGCCTACCTGACAGCCTAACCTGGCCTACCTGTCAGCCTAAACTAGGCCTACCTGGCAGCCTAACCTGGCCTACCTGTCAGCCTAAACTAGGCCTACCTGGCAGCCTAAGTAGGCCTACATAAGGCCTAAATAGGCCTACATAAGGCCCAACTAGGCCTACCTGACAGCCTAACCTGGCCTACCTGTCAGCCTAAACTAGGCCTACCTGGCCGCCTAAAGGCCTACATAAGGCCTGACTAGGCCTATATGAGGCCCTGATTGGCATAAAACAATGAATAAACCCTAGCCCTGCTGTAACATACTCACAAACCCGCGGTTACAGCCTGTTATGGTGCACCCAGGGAAATGTCTAGCCGAGCTGGCCCCGGGCTGCTACCAGATAGGATCTGCATAGAGATTGAATAATGATCTGAGAGCGTGTTTCCCTAACAGACCGAGTCGTCTAACGAGGTAAATGGGGCCGACACTTAAGATGTTATCGGTCAGCGGATGTAGGGTCGAGTGATGTTGGTGAGGGGAGAGCTCAATCTCCAAACAGGTTCTTTGTAAGGCTGCAGCAGTCTGGGAATACCAAGACTCTGCTTGGATAAGGGAGTACACCATGTTAGACCATGTTCCATATCTTCTTATTGGAAATAAGAGGATCTTTGGATTTGGAGCTGAAGGAAACGTTTAGAGCGTCCAATATGTCGCCTATTTTGCTTCTTACGGTTTTCAGCGAAAAGTGGCAGTGGAGAGAGGGATCTGTATATTGTGGGTATATTGGCCACACAAATGTCTCAGTGGATTTCCCTTTAGGCTACCTCATTTCGATAACAGTTGATAAACTTAAATTACAGGATTTTGCAACTTTATATATTTTTTGGGGTTGGGGGAGAGGGGGAAGAGGCAAAAAAACCACTACAATTTTCCAGCGGCCAGAGGCTTCATGTTGACTTTGAGCTTGTCTATTTACTTTTGTTTTCACATGTTCACTTTCTCTTTAGTGAAATGGTATACTAAGTTACCATAATAAAACATCCTTAGGCTTACCCATATTGTCCTCCTGTGTGGGAAAGGATGGCAGAGGACTCTTAGAATAAAAAAAAAACACTTTAAAAACCTTAATACCCTGTGCTCCTTAGGGGGTGGAATGAGACGCGGGTGTGTGTCACGGTGAATGTGTGGAGGTAACGCCTGGAGGCTTCAACCTTTACAGCCACCATCCCTCATCCCCTAACTAGCTCAGGTGTTATAAGGCACATACTGCTGTAGGTACACAGCGGTAGACACTAACGCTGGCCCGGGAGCAAATGGCCCATAATTTTGGGTCCGGGCCCGTAGTTCTTCAAAATATCCTTCCCATGGGCGCCAGTGGCCCACAGGAAATTTTGCAAAATATTTGGTAGGAATATTCTTGATGAGGATAGTCATGTAATATGTCGTTGGAAAGAGAAAATTGTGAGTAAATGAGGCAACTTGGTCTCATTTTAACATAGATAAATAAGGAATACATATCATTTTCTCTTTGAAAAAAAGTAAACAGCTGAAAAATCCAGGCCCATAGATTTTTGAAGCTACGGGCCCGGGTGGTCCACAGCCAATAAAGTTAGTGTCTACCCCTGTGTACAACAGCGACTGCGGAGGGAGCTAGGAGGGAACCAACCCTCTAAGGATGGCATGATGCAGCAATGACATGGTGCAGCAAGGTTCATGTTCATGTCAGAAAGATGCACCAACATAGCAGTAATGAGTACTGTCGGCCCTCACAACCTTAAATTTAGAAAATTCAAGAAAAAAATGTCTGAGGAAGCAAATTATCCGAGGCATTAAGTCCAAATATAATGGAATATATAAGGGAGGTTGGCTGAGGAAGTGAGGGACCCGAGGTATTAAATGTTCTTAAAGTCTCGTGTAATAGCTGCGGCTTGTACACCAGCCAGACGCTGCGTTAAGTTGATACCAAACATGCCCTATATAGTATACTACAGTGCCGAAAATTGCCATGGTTAGATCCCATGTGAGGCTTTGCCGCTTATAGGATTTGTCGAAGTAAGGTGTGTGGCCTATGTATACGCGAGTAAGGCTTATACTCAATAGTTAACGGTAATAAAAATACAGTCTGCCCTTCCGCCAACACAACTCCCAACTAACAGGCCAACCTGGTCAGCAACAAGTGATCAATAGTCTAGAGAATAGTGAGCCAAGATATCGCTATGGTTGATTAGACGGTGAACAACCTAGCAGTCAGACGTCAAGCCGACGACGGACTGGCGATCCTCGGCCAGCGGCCACTATTTGATCTGTTTACAAGAGGATAAAATTTATCCACTCTCAATCTGTAAGACGCTAGACTGCTAGGACAAAATGGCGGCTTCCACGGGGTAACACACCAAAGTGGTATACCAGAGGTAGACTTCACCATGACTTATAGCACTCAGAATGGCTGAACCCAGGGGGAGTAGTGCAAGGCTGTACTACAGGGGGGTGGGGGGGGGGTGGGGGGGGGGTACAGGTATGAGGCCTGCTGAGTCCCTCCCACAGCCATCTCACCCCTCACCCACTCTGCAGTAAAACACTGTGTATGAGCCAAACCCGCATAGAAGCCGCACCAGCACTTTGGGAAAATTATATAAGGCCAAGGAAAAAAAAAAGAGAAGATAAGTTCAGGTGTCTCAACCGACATAATTTTTCGGCCTACCCTAATTTTTAGTTTTTGAATTTTTTTGAAGGCATTTTTTGGGATTTTGCTACTTTTTTTTTGGTTTCGACTGAAAAATAGTTTTCCGCTGAAAACTAATTTTGTCTTGTCCGGTAGTGGTATACGCAGAAAAACAAGCATCTGTGATACCAAACTGAAGCTGGGTTTGTTGAATAACCAGCAGCTGATACGCGAGGTTTAGCGAGGTTTTACGTTAGCTACCATAGCTGCCTACATACCGACCCGGTCTCAGGTGAGTTGAGGTGAGAGACGAGCGACAGGTGACAACCTGACATCCGCACACCCCCCTACCCCCTCACACCTCTCACCAACTCAGTATAGGCACCACTAGGTAAAGGTCCTGCCACCACTAGGTGAGGGTCCTGCCACAACTAGATGAGGGTCCTGCCACCAATAGGTGTGGGTCCTGCCACAACTAGGTGAGGGTCCTGCCACCACTAGGTGAGGGTCCTGCCACCACTAGGTGAGGGTCCTGCCACAACTAGGTAAGGGTCCTGCCACCACTAGGTGTGGGTCCTGCTACAACTAGGTGAGGGTCCTGCCACCACTAGGTGAGGGTCCTGCCACAACTAGGTGAGGGTCCTGCCACCACTAGGTGAGGGTCCTGCCACCACTAGGTGAGGGTCCTGCCACAACTAGGTGAGGGTCCTGCCACCACTAGGTGAGGGTCCTGCCACAACTAGGTGTGGGTCCTGCCACAACTAGGTAAGGGCCCTGCCACAACTGGGTGAGGGTCCTGCCACAACTAGGTAAGGGTCCTGCCACCACTAGGTGAGGGTCCTGCCACCACTAGGTGAGGGTCCTGCCACAACTAGGTAAGGGTCCTGCCACCACTAGGTGTGGGTCCTGCCACAACTAGGTGAGGGTCCTGCCACAACTAGGTGAGGGTCCTGCCACCACTAGGTGAGGGTCCTGCCACCACTAGGTGAGGGTCCTGCCACCACTAGGGGAGGGTCCTGCCACAACTAGGTAAGGGTCCTGCCACAACTAGGTGAGGGTCCTGCCACCACTAGGTGAGGGTCCTGCCACCACTAGGTGAGGGTCCTGCCACAACTGGGTGAGGGTCCTGTAGTCCTGCCACCACTAGGGAAGGGTCCTGCCACAACTAGGTAAGGGTCCTGTAGTCCTGCCACAGCTAGGTGAAGGTCCTGCCACCCCTAGGTGAAGGTCCTGCCACCACTAGGTGAGGGTCCTGCCACCACTAGGTGAGGGTCCTGCCACCACTAGGTGAGGGTCCTGTCACAACTAGGTGAGGGTCCTGCCACCACTAGGTGTGGGTCCTGCCACCACTAGGTGAGGGTCCTGCCACCACTAGGTGAGGGTCCTGCCACAACTAGGTGAGGGTCCTGTCACCACTAGGTGAGGGTCCTGCCACCACTAGGTGAGGGTCCTGCCACCACTAGGTGTGGGTCCTGCCACCACTAGGTGAGGGTCCTGCCACAACTTTTTAAGGGTCCTGCCACAACTAGGTGAGGGTCCTGCCACAACTAGGTATGGGTCCTGTAGTCCTGCCACAACTAGGTAAGGATCCTGGCGGTACCAAGTCCTGTACAGATTCCTGCCACAACTAGGTAAGGGTCCTGGGGGTACCAAGTCCTGTACAGATTCCTGCCACAACTAGGTAAGGGTCCTGGTGGTACCTAGTCCTGTACACACTCCTGCCACAACTAGGGAAGGGCCTGCCACAACTAGGTAAGGGTCCTACCACAACTAGGTGAGGGTCCTGCCACAACTAGGTAAGGGTCCTGCCACAAGTAGGTGAGGGTCCTGCCACAACTAGGTAAGGGTCCCGGGGGTACCAAGTCCTGTACAGATTCCTGCCACAACTGGGTGAGGGTCCTGGTGGTACCTAGTCCTGTACACACTCCTGCCACAACTAGGTAAGGGTCCTGGTGGTACCTAGTCCTGTACAGACTACTGCCAAAACTAAGGGTCCTGAGAGTACCCAGTCCTACCCAAACTGTTCTCATGACTAGGTAAGGGTCCTAGTAGTACCACAGCCATTTTAGTAATTGCCCCAGTCGTACAGAAAAAGAGGAGTGTAAATCAGGTTTGTAAAGCATTACAGGAGCTACAAACAGCTGATGCCATGAATCTCGTTAAAAAAATGGCCACGGTATCTGCGCATGGCTACATGGTAGCAGCGCTGTCTGGTGGGTGAGTGCTGAACCACCAGTCTGACAGGAGAGAGGCTGGGGGGGGGGGGGTACCCAGGGGGGGGGGGAGGCTGTGATGGGTTTGGGTGGAGCAGCAGATGTAGGTCAGCAAAAAGTACAAGTAGTGTAATACCTAACATTTGTACAGTGTATAGTTAACTGCTACATTCATATAGCGTATCTCATTATACTGCTACAGAGGGGTCCTACTGTGTTTAGCTGGGTGTAAATTTTCGAGGAATTCGTTGAAATTAAAAATCTTTTGTATGGTACAGTATGGAATAAATACCCGCGAATTAGTTTTTTTTTTGCCACCTCCGCGAAAATGGTTACCCTTGGATATGAATATTTTCAGGGTATTTTAAATACTGGACACTCCATTGAAGGGGGACTTGTTTGCTACCAGTCTTGAATCCATTCAAAGTGACTGCCTGTACATTGGTAGTGTATTATATACTGGTACACCCTAGTGAGTCTGCTGGAACAAATCATGTTCATCTTTTTGTAATAGGACAGTTCTGCATCTAACTGACTTTAGTCGAGTGTAAAAGCACTTTTAAGGGATTATCTAGGGGTTATATTATAAAACACTTTTATCCACATTTTATATATTCATATATATCATCTGTGATGGTGAATGATAATCCTAGAGACTGCAGTGGCCATCGGTTCAACTTCTACCGATACATTCCATTTTCTCCATCTATGTACCAGTATATAAAAATAAAAACCACCAGAAAGTATTAAAGATGAGAAAATGAGACAGAAATGGAGCTGGCACCACTTTGCGGCTGACCGATGCCCGGTCATCCAATCATTCCCCCGTTACCTGCCCCCGTGCCCATCTCCCCCCGCAGGTCGCGACATTAACCATACCAGGGGGCAGCCGCTACAGCCTCCAGCAGGGGCTTAATGTCCCAAATGGGGCCCGCGCACCCCCGGACCCCTGGAAATTGTTCCGTAAATCCGGAAAGGAAATGACGGATGGAGGCACATGATTGGGGACCCCTGGTGTCCTCACTGGCCACCAGGGGGACGATGAGCACCGCGCACACTCTCCAAGCAGATACTTGGTCCTGCTACTGTCTAATAACATCTCTGCCACTCTTCAAGCAGAGTTTGTGCATGTGCATGTACAGGGAAACCTCTTGCATGAGCTTAGCAACCTTTGGAATTCCCAGCCTAATTATTGGCTATTGATTTCTCCAAAAGTACCTCATTCTGTGAGGTATTTTTAACGGTATACGTAAATCATACTGGCTAATGGACAGAGTCAGGAAACGGGGACAAAAACATGAATACAGTCTTTGTGAGAACTATTTCATCCCGCAGGACATTCAGTCCTGCTAATTTTCAGTGTTGCAGGACTGGCTACATTTTTAGAGGACCGGATAGCCACATATCTGACAATTTATACATTTAAAATAGTTTTGTTCAATAAAAAAACATTTTATTTGTAACCATTTATGGCCAAATGAGGATAGATGTGTAGTTTTACACAGTATATTGACCAACATATTTCAGCCCAACTGAATTCTTTCTAGTTAGGAAAAGCCAACATGTGACTGGATATTCGGTCCTGCTACACTTGTCAATCTGCTGGCCCTATGACATTGCCACTGTCCTGCATGTTTTTGCATAGACTGTAAATAGGACAGCTAGTGCACAGAGAGAAGTCATCTAGAATGGGCATGATGACCATTCTCTGGTCGCCATTTTACTGAACAGATGGGTGATATTAGGGGTAACGGATGAGGCGCATTAGTCCATGTGCTGAACCGACTTTTTTTCACGACAATATAAGGGTCCTGATGCAGTGTTGCCGAAAACTTTTTCTCAACGCAGGCCAATGTGGCCTGCGTTTTGGCATCTTACGCAGGCCATTTCATTCTCACGCAGGCCATATCAATTTTGAGATTTCAAAGTACTTTAATAAACTTCATTATAAATTGATTTATACTAGCAAGAACTTAAAAGAAAGTGAAAAAAATATATGTTAAAAAACAATTTTACAAATATGGGCCTCTCTTCGCTTATAGTTGGCCGATTTGAAAAATTCTTTCACCATTAGAAAGCTGAGATCATGACAGGCCATTCTGGCCTGCGTCCTAAGGCCTTACGCCGGCCATTCAGATTCTACGCCGGCAAAAGCCGG
The DNA here is from genome assembly GCA_947462335.1 of Harmothoe impar. Taxonomy (NCBI): domain Eukaryota; kingdom Metazoa; phylum Annelida; class Polychaeta; order Phyllodocida; family Polynoidae; genus Harmothoe; species Harmothoe impar. Next base: position 3,535,711 of record OX381714.1, read on the forward strand.
CGTGCCGGCGTCATTTCGGCAGCACTGTGATGGTACCTAGTCCAGGCGCTGATACAACATATAACATCTTGGATCTCATTTTAGTGCCCAAGGGACATTTCAAGGCCCCTATCTCCACGCTTAAACAAGACTGGCACGCTTAAACAAGACCGGTGCTATACACTACGGTACAATGTACTCACGACAAATACATGTATTAACCGGGAATATATTACTACCGGTAGCAAAAAAAGGCCTTCAGTGAAGGACCTACTAGTAATGGTGGTTTGTTCCTGACCATGAGGGCACTTTCTGACTAGGCAGAGACCGTCCATTTTATACCATAATATACAAAGTGGGGTAAACATGTACTTAACTCTTTATGGACGGATGTCGCTAAACGATTCTATTTCTCGTCATGATGCACCAATGCAGCCGCTGCCAGTACTGCTTTGGTGCATCATGCCGACCCTTCAGGAGTGTCTCAACCCCGTAGAGTCGGCATGATGCTTGAATGCAACACTGGCGAGTTACTCGCCAGGGCTGCATTCATGTATCATGACGACCAAGGGCATGATGCATTAAGGTATCAAGCCGTCCTTAAAGGGATATAACTGCCGTGACATGTGTCATGACAGGACCTCATCCCTCATGTGTACACACTGAGTCACTGCTCATCTAGGTGCCCCCCGAACAGGGCCCTGACAGCCACACCCTCACTGACATACATCTAACCTGTTAGCATCACCTATTGTTAGCCCTACAATGATAAGGCCAAACAAATGTATAAAACTTATCTTCAGGTATCCTGATTGACCATATTTTTTTGGCCCTCCCTAATTCTTTTGGGTTTTCACAGAAATTTTGTCAAAATCGAGGAGATTTCCTGTGATGATATTTTAAACAAAATTGGTGAAGAAATGACCTACTGACCCTATTTTTTGGGACAATCTTACCAGAACACAACTTCTTTTTTAGGCCTAAGTAAAATACTATAAAACCATGCTTATATAGGCCGTGGCTAGTATGCAAGTCAGATCGCCTTATATGATATTCCCAAAGTCAAGGTGCTAATACGTGAGTTCGGCTTATACACATGGTTTTATGGTAGTCCTGTCCAGTTCCCACCTCAGGGTTCTTATCAGACTAAGAGATCACACCCTAAAACTTTACTGAATTTACTAAACTGTATTCTGTGCTAATTGGAGGATTTGTAAAGTTCAAAAGTTGAGTTGATAGTTGGCATCAGGAATAAAAAGGTTGCTTGCGGCCCGCCAGATTATTCGCGGTGGAGAGAACCCTGTTCCTTATTTTGTCATTTTCGGTCTTGTAGTTATTCGCTCCCTGGTCCATGTATTATTTAGGATGACATGACCGACATCCGAGTCTGGCATTAAACTCAGCCTACCGCTTACTCCGGCTGCATTCTACTTTTCGAGTCATCAATTTACATCATTAACAAATGTACGTTTTCGCTTCTCGCCCAGACCGGCCACTTGACCGAGAATCCCCCTCAGCCCAGTCTACTTCATTAGTCGGTGCCAGCGTGTTTCTTTTTTGTACGAGCCAGACTCGGAATAATAATAATAGATGGTGTGGGAGGGAGTTGACCCTTTAAGGACGGATGTCGATTAAAGATGACATTTGTTGTCATGATGCAACAATACAGCCGGGGCGAGTAACTTGCCAGTGCTGCATTGGTGCATCATACCAACAGGAGTGTCTCAACCCCATAGGGTCGGCATGATGCCTGAATGCAGCACTGGCAAGTTACTCACCAGGGCTGCATTCATGCATCATGTTGACCAAGGGCATGATGCATTAAAGCACCATGCGGCCCTTAATGGGTTAATGGAAAGTATTGTGGACAGAAGAAGGTCGCCTTTACCCAGAACTTAGACCATAGTTGTCTCTACGTTTTGCAAATCGATAGATCTACTCCCGGGGCTTCATAAATTCAAATTGAATAAATTCTTCAAAGATTCAAATGGACAACTAAGAAAAGGTTGTTTTCCAGCCAAATTTCAAATAATGCTAAGTATAAAAAATATAGCCGATAACATGTGAGGATTCTGTAATCTAGACGCTCTCCCAAGTGAGCTAGAACCTACACTTTTAGGGAGTGTTCATTTATTAAATATAGGGGGGGCTGACATTTTGTGCGGAGGTGCGACAAAATAAAATTTTAGGCCCGCCAAAGGCGCCAACAAATTTTGCCCCCCCCCCCTTTGAACTATAGTAACGCGCTAGCTATTTTTTTCTATTAAAAAGGGCACTATTTCAAGGTGCCCCCCCACCTCAGGGGGTGTCAAACCCCCCCCCCCCCCCCATGTATAAACTAATAAATGAACAGTCCCTTACACACACTGCGCCTGACTCTAATCACCTCATGGTCTCTGCCAGATCCGGCACTACTACAGGGAATTAGCCCACTTTCTGTCAGCACACTTTCATACACCGTAAAACCTCGCGTATAAGCCTAACTCGCGTATAAGCCGCAACCCGACTTTGGGCCGATCCTATAAGCCGCACCAGCGATCTGAATATGGTGGCTTTAGTACTGTACTATAGGAGCAAAAACTCGCGTATAAGCCGCACCTGGACTCTGTGCCGATGCTATAAGCCGCACCAGCGATCTGATTCGCGTACTAGCCGCGGCTTATACATGAGGTTTTACAGCACTACAATATGTGGTTGTAGTACATCATGTGTACTCATACCACGAATAACGATAGCCTCAATAGGAACGGGTCAAATGGAGCGGAATGACTGTCCAACGATATTGTACTTTTTTTTAAACGTTTATATTTAGTATCGATGACTTAAAACAACAATGAAAACATACATGTAAATGTACGGTATATACAAATACATGTGCATGTTAGGATTATATCGTGTTTTCATTTGTATGGATTGGACCTATGATTAAAAACCTTACCGGTTCAACTAATTCTACCCCATATTTATGCAGACTTTCCATGAGGAATGGGTAAAGCCCTGATTGCATTAATTTGGAGTAAATAAGTATTGTTGTAACAATGGATTCCGATAACATTGTCTACAATCACTGTCTCCATATCGTGGAAAGACAATAAAAAACATTTTGTAACCCAAAAAGGATGTAAAACACTATTTCCAATTCCACCAATATTTGACCAGCAGTTCCCCCATGTTGTTCTAGCACTGTGGTAGACCCTGGGAGGACATATTGATGGTATGTTCCCTCACCAAGGGGTGGCAGTGTATTTTGACCCGGAGAAAAAAAAAGGGTAAAAACTAGCCCGGTTGTGCTTTGATGTGTGAATGTCTATTTGATCCCGGACCTGTATTGGCACAACACACCATATGGAATAAGTAGATAGATGACCCACCCCCCACACACACACACTACCTCCCCACATCCACTTCCACCGTAGTCATACGGCTACGTAGGCCTACCGAACTGGAGTCCTAATGGTGTGCCTCTACATGGGTAAAAAACGACACGGGCGACACGGCCCTTTTAAAAAGCGACACGGGCCACACGGCACGTTTAAAATTCAACGGACACGGCTAAATGGGGGCTAAAATTCGACCCACAGGAATTTTGCTATGTGTTCTTATGTATTCAAAATTCGACACAGTGACGCGGCCCTTTTGCTTAAATTCGACACGGCGACACGGCCAATATTGTGGATACCCATGTAGAGGCGCAATGGTGGCACCTTAGACAAGGCTCAGGATTAGTGCTTGTCCTCTCTAAACCCAGGAATTTGTAACGTTGGGAGACCAAAAAGTGCCGCTCATTTTAGGGTGATGTTCGCACATGGTATCCATAAATGTGAGCGTGCCCCCCTCCCCAGCCTCGGCCAGCGTCTATCCTACCAGGGGGATAGCCTGGCCCTGGGAGGAGCAGCCTGCCATGATTCTGCCCAATACACATATTCTAATTAGCCCTTTCATCAAGGTAATATTAATAATCTATTTGTTGTTGGATGTGTATTGCACTACACACTTGATTTGCGCCAGTTTGGTGGTGCAAAAATGAAATGCAGCTTTGCCCCCAGCTCATATAAGCCATAATAAGGAATCTGGAGTTATGCCCAGTGGGTCCGCCATTTAAAATTTTGCTGTTTACTGTTAAACCCACTGATAAGACATACCACTATGGGTACAAACAGGGGACAGGCTTGTAACAGTCTTATCAGATCTTATCAGTGCTTGTCGCCGTAACCAGCGCACCTCCGTCCAGATCCTAATGGTGTGCCTCTACATGGGTAAAAAACGACACGGGCGACACGGCCCTTTTAAAAAGCGACACGGGCCACACGGCACGTTTAAAATTCAACGGACACGGCTAAATGGGGGCTAAAATTCGACCCAGTGCTTATCAGTGCTTGGCAGATCCTGGCAGTCCTCCCCCCCCCCCCCCCCCCACACGTCATCATTAAGTGTGAGCCCGGCGTGTGGAGGTCACGTGACGTGTGTCACGTGGTGTGTGTCACGTGGTGTATACACGTACACCAACCTGACTCCATGACACGTCAAGGTCACGCTGACAGCTGCTGACCTTGTGACGACCTAGAGTTGACCTTGACCTTGGGGGTCATGTGACCGTCTAGCGGCATGGGAGCAGTCTCATGGTGTCACTGCTGTTTACTTAAAGTAGATAAATGTCTAAATAAGTCAATATTATAGATATATGATAGACACAACTCGAATGATAGAATATTTATTTATTTAAAGTGGCTTTTATTTACCATATTTGCTTAAATCATATTGATCAAAACATTTCGGCAAGGTCTGCCTTCCTCAGGTGACGATAGATAAGTCCATGAGGTATGACTAATTTATCTGTTTTGTGAAAGTTTAAAGTTGAAGATAATATCTCATGACTACTTGAATGGTTTGTCTATGAGAGAACTTAAAGGCGTTAGATATCGGTATAGACAAACAGTGTAGAAGACCAATGTGACCTGTGTACGATCTCACTACACAGGCCACATTGGTCGACACTGCACTCGTCTGTTTGGTAATTCCCCAGTTCATGCCTAAACCCGGACACAAGGCGCTAATGCAGCTTAGTGAAGGCATCGCGACCCGCCCCGACCGTATAATGAGAATCATACCGGGTGTATGATCCTTACGTTCCGTATGTACCGTAAAACTACATTAATAAGCTGACCCCCACTTTTAAGGCAATGTTATACACTGAGTTTGGGCTCATTTTATAAGTCGACCCCGCACTTCCAGAAAAGCTGAACCGTATTTGACGTAAAAGAGTTTATTGTCTCAAAACCTTGATAATTATGTGGCTTTACAGTAAACGCTGATAATATGTAAATGTTTGAACACAGTTGAATTCCCCGGGTTGTCGATACTCTCTGTTCAGCGGTAGCCTTGATTATGATCCGATCACTTGAATAACTCTGATCCTCTTAACTTTGTATTTGAGAAGTGAGTGTACATGGACTCTGTCTGCAACCTTGACTTGACCTTCAAGGTCCTCCATTACTGTCAAGGTAATGTCGCACGTCGATTTTAAGAAATGGCCATGTCACATGTCACTCAGGAAAAAGCCATGTCACTAGTGTCACTAAGGAAAATAATTTAGGGGCATAATGAGAGTTATAAATGGGGGATTTGAAAACCCACAGGGACCAAATTTAAAGAAAGGGTTTGGTAGCCTACTTCACTCTATATGAGATTCTTTTTTCATGTCACTAAGCCCCATGTCACATGTCGATTTTAAGAAATGCCCATGTCACATGTCACTTAAATGGCCATGTCGCTATGTCGATTTTAAGAAATGCCCATGTCGCCATGTCGATTTTAGGGGTCCATACACATTGGTATGCCATTTACAATGTTGTTTAACCCTTTAAGGACACATGTCGCTAAAAGCTGACATTTGTCGTCATAATGCACCAACGCAGCCCTGGCGAGTAACTCCCTGGTTCTGCATTGGTGCATCATGTTGACCCTACAGGAGTGTCTGAAACCTATAGGGTCGGCATGATGCATGAATGCAGCACTGGCGAGTTACTCACCAGGGCTGCATTCATGCATCATGCTGACCAAGGGCATGATGCATTAAAAGCATCACGCCACCCTTAAATGGTTAAAACATTTTAGACATAAATTGACTCGTGGACAGTGTATATATATAGACTTGCTCAAGTCTTTGATTTAAAAAATAAAGACCAAAAAACGGACCTCGATTTAAAAAATAAAGACCAAAAACGGACCTTTTCGACTGTGGAATCAGCTAGGGGAGCAGGGAGGGGGAGGGGGTACAGTCTTTACGAAAACATGCAGGACAGTGGCAATGTCCTTCTAAAACGTCACCGGTCCGGCAGATTCACAAGTGTAGCAGGACTGATTGTCCACTCACATGTTGGGCTTTTCTGAACTAGAAGAATTCAGTTGGGCTTAGAACTAAAACTAAAATATGTATGTCAATATACTGTGTAAAATAAAACTATATCCATCCTGATTTGATTACAAATACAATAGTATATTTAAAGGACGTAACTCTTTTATACTTAAAATGCAGTCCTTCAACAATGAAAGTTTGCAGGACCGAATGTCCTGTGGGATGAAAAAGTTTTCGCAAAGACTGGGAGTAGAGTGTCACGGGGAGGAAGGCTCTCGCTGACACAGGCCAGTCTACAGTGTATACGGGACTAGCGCATTAGGCCATGGGGGCCGCCATCTTGCCTCAGAGCAATGCATTGTGGTTAGTCCCCAGACTCCAGAGCAGTGCACCATGGGTGAATTTATTATCAGCACCTTTGTCCTAGGTGTGAGGAGAGGGGATTAGCCTGATAAGGAGATAGGGGTTTAGCCCCCGACTATACCTGAGGTACTAGGATGTGCTAGTCTCGTATACTGCACCACGGACTCAGTGAATGTAGTACAGAAGTGTAGATGGAGGTTATATCATCACCCCACCCCCCACCCCCCATCTCCTCCTCATCATAAACCTCCCCACACTACACACTCACCACCCCCCAGGGCACCATGGTGTTATTTTATGGCGCCAGGTGACCCAGTGCTGGTGTTAGTGATGGTGGGGGGTATATAGTATACCTCGGACCTAAACAACTGAAGGAAAATAGTCTAAGTTAAGCAGTCCTGAATAGACTCTTGAACCAGCCAGAATTGTGAGATTGTGAGGAAAGAATGACTTATTGCAACAACTTTATTGTCATTGGAACTTCTTTGACTTGAAAAGACAATGTGTACCCTCGTGTTTAGTATAAGAGAAATATAGTGTCTAAGAGTATTCAATTCCCCCTTTTAATCCCCCCCTTCATCGGCAGTTTTAATAAAATGGAGTTTAAATTAGATTTTCCATTAAAACCCCTAATGTAACTAAGCACCTATTGTTAATATATCTGTTTTTTTTTGCGTCATGTTATAAATTTATCTCTAAATATCTGTGTGTTTTGCGTCCTACAGTTTTCATGTTATAATTTATCTCTAAATATCTGTGTGTTTTGCGCCCTACAGTTTTCATGTTATAATTTATCTCTAAATATCTGTGTTTTTATGCGTCCTACAGTTTTCATGTTATAATTTATCTCTAAATATCTGTGTGTTTTGCGTCCTACAGTTTTCATGTTATAATTTATCTCTAAATATCTGTGTTTTTATGCGTCCCACAGTTTTCATGTTATAATTCATCTCTAAATATCTGTGTTTTATTTGCGTGCTACAGTTTTCATGTTATAATTCATCTCTAAATATCTGTGTTTTTATGCGTCCTACAGTTTTCATGTTATAATTCATCTCTCTAAATATCTGTGTTTTATTTGCGTGCTACAGTTTTCATGTTATAATTTAACTCTAAATATCTGTGTTTTTATGCGTCCTACAGTTGGCATGTTATAATTTATCTCTAAATATCTGTGTTTTATTTGCGTGCTACAGTTGTCATGTTATAATCTATCTCTAAATATCTGTGTTTTATTTGCGTGCTACAGTTGTCATGTTACTAATATCCATGTTTTTCTTGTCCTATAGTTGATGAAGATGAAGGCCCCACCAGCACGTCGGAGATAGTGCTGCCCCCTACCTGCAGGAGGCAGCGAACGCCGGCCGTCCTTCCTCCGGCGTCCTGGATACGGTAACCGTGGTAACCACGGTGTAGTGTGACGTCACCAGGACAACGAGTCGTCACCATGAGCGCCCCGACTAGTCCGCAGACGTCACCCCGTAAGGGGAAGTACATGGCGGCTAAGGTGCTCATGCTGGATGACACGATCGATGTGTTCCAAATACCGGTAAGTGCACTTTGTGTATCATAGGCCTACCACAAGCCTAACACAAGGTTATAAGTGGTACACCTGATGTATATAGGCCTAACACAAGCCTATAAGTGGTACACTTGATGTATATAGGCCTAACACAAGCCTAAAACAAGGCTATAACCTGGTATAGGCCTAAAACAAGCCTATAAGTGGTACACCTGATGTAGATAGGCCTAACACAAGCCTATAAGTGGTACACCTGATGTATATAGGCCTAACACAAGCCTATAAGTGGTACACCTGATGTATATAGGCCTAGCACTATGCGTATAACCTGGTACACTTGATGTAGATAGGTCTAAAATAAGCCTATGATCTGGAACACATACAGTAGGCCTAAAACAAGCCTTTAACCAGTTATACTTGATGTATATAGGCCTAACACAGTGCTGGTACACATGATGTATATAGGCCTAACACAAGGCTGGTACCCTTAATGTATATAGGCCTAAAACAAGCCTCTAACTTGGTACACCTGATGTATATAGGCCTAACACAAGCCTCTAACTTGGTACACCTGATGTATATAGGCCTAACACAAGCCTCTAACTTGGTACACTTGATGTCTATAAGTACTGAGGACTGAGGTATTCATACTTTTATCCAACAAAACCCTCTACTTAAATGAGACAGTAGGTAAACTCCTGTATTTCAGAGCAGCGAACAGTCGTTATATCTTGTCGGGTCTCAGAACACTAGCTGTATGAATAAAGCCGGGGCTGATAGCTGCTGATGTGACGTTGGGTAGCGGGGGTCGAGTTACTCATTATACATACACGGCTAAACGGGGCCGGGCTCGGGTTGCTAAGGGCCCGTGTAGAGCAGGTGGATGGTAGCAGAGGGTCATGTCGTCATATTGAGCTGAAACCATGCTCCCCGCTCAATAAGGGCTCATGCTGCCCCCCCTCCCCCTCCCCCTCCCCCTCCCCCTCCCCCTCCCCCTCCCCCTCCCCCTCCCCCTCCCCCTCCCCCTCCCCCTCCCCCTCCCCCTCCCCCCCACCTCCCCCTCCCCCCCACCTCCCCCTCCCCCCCCACCTCCCCCTCCCCCTCCCCCTCCCCCTCCCCCTCCCCCTCCCCCTCCCCCTCAGTGATATAGTGTTTCTAACAGGCGCCTATTACATGGACTAAATAGTACTTACCGTAAAACCTCACGTAGAAGCCGCAGCTAGTACGAGAATAAGATCGCTATAGCAGCATATACGATCAGCACAAGGTCTAAGTGCGGCTAATACACGAGTTATACGCGAGGCTTTACGATAGTTGTAACCTGAAAGCTGAAGCAGTAGACACCTACATAAAGTGCCCGATGCATGTAAAAGGACGATTAGGACGGTTTTATATAGAGACACGGTGAGGACAGAGCCCAGGCCGCACGACTACCGCTTCATTGGATCACAAGGGGGGGGGGGGGAGGGGCTACACACCAATGCAGCAAGACAGCGGGAATTTTCAGAAAAATTGTTGATGAAGTTTTTGAACATTTCTGAAATGTGACTGCAAAATATGTAAATATAACCCTCAAAATCCTGCGTTCCAACAGACACTATCTTAAAGATATTTGTCCTGTGAATCTCCTGAAATGAGATGTATAGACATTTATTACAGCCAATGTTATGAAGATTCTGCTAAAAATAATGTGAACACACCCTTCCAGGGATGAACGTTTTCCCCTGATTTCAGTTTTTTTTTTAAATATCTGAAGCCCTTTACTTAACTATAGAGAACATTTCTCCAGGGGCCTCAATTTTAACATTTCAAATTAAAAAAATTTATTGTCACTTTCTTCCCTACCCTTTCTTGCTGCATGGGTCTATAGGGAGGGGGACACATTGGGGGGGGGGGGGGGGGACACTGTCCAGTCGCCCCTCATCTCGTCAATAGGTGCCCAGCCGGGGACGTTATAATTCCACTGTCCGCACCCAGGGGGAGCCTCTAACCCCCAGCCTCGTTATCGGGCCGTGGGAAGAGAGGGTCACGTGACTTCCGGGTCAGAGGTGACCACTTCCGGTCTAGAGGAGTTTAGTTCCCTTATAAACCACCAGGCCAGGGGGTTAGGGAAGGGGGGGGGGGGGGGTTAAAGTGGGTCTGTGAGGACTCAACCTACAGTAGAAGTCTTAGCTGGTGACCACTGGGGCCAGCCTGTTTAAGGAATTCCCTGTCTTCTAATTCCTAAAAAGGCAGTATCATTGTGAGTTGTTATCGTGAAAAAGGGAGTAAAGGGATCTTTCTTTTCACTGATTTAAATGGAGCCAGAAAAAGCTCAGTTTATAGAGGTTGGAGAAGGCAATGGAGCCTGTTGTTGACACCTGGCTCGGCTTCTGGATCCCAGGAAGGGGGGGGGGGCACTCCCTATATCTCCTATATTTCTGTATGCTCCTCCCTTTGTGGATAACACTGCCTTATCCTGCTTCCTAAGGTACATTAAGCCCTGCCTTAATGCATCATGCCCCTGGTCGTCATGATGCTTGAATGCAGTCCTGGCGACTAACTACATTCAAGTACCGGTATCATGCGAATGAGGTTGAGACCCTCCCAAAGGGTTGGCATCATACAATTATGCAGCACCGGCAAGTTACTTGCGGGGGCTGAATTGGTATGCATCATGCTGACAAACGTTGTCTTTTATTGACATGCCTCTCTTTAGCGGGTTAATCTGCCCCCCCCCCCCCCCCCCCACACACACACACACAGTAAACATCACCCGGCACCATTTCCCATTGGCTGCCCAGTCAGTGTGAAATACCTGTGGGTTACGGACACACCGCCCGCTCCATGCCCGTCATTATCCGGCTGCCATGTGAAAGCCGCTCCCGCCCCCTCTCACCTCACCTGTGATTAAACCCGCTAAGGGCCGTGTAGCGCTTTGATATGTGATGGCATGTGTCGTCATGAAGCTTGAATGTAGCCCTGGGGAGTTACTCGCCTATGCTGCATTCAAGCATCATGCCAGCAGTGAGTACACTCCGGAGGTTTGGCATGATGCGTGAATGCAGCCAAGGCGACTTGCTCGCCAGGGCTGCATTCATGCCTCAGGCCGACCAAGAGCATAGTACATTAAAGCCCTATGCAGCCCTTAAAGGCTTGAGGGGTTATTTATTTACTTTTTGAGCTCAGGCAGTGAGTTAGTGTGTGTGGGGGGGGGGGGCTGGATGGCACCTGGATTGCAGGGTGACGCTTCGCTCTTTAATTTTTCACGGTGGATTAGTTTTGGGCGGCGGGCGGCACGCCATCATGACTCAGCACAATGGGTAGGTTAATCAAGGAGCAGGGCCGGAAATTGTTGGGGATGGTTTTTGTTTTTATTTTTTATTTATTTGTTGGTGTTGTTGTTGTTGCTGGAAGAATGTAGATCAAGAGAGGTGGAATGAGGGATCTGGGGGAGCTGTTGGTGAGGCTGACAATGGGTTCCTTCACCAACGTATTATACAGGGGACAAAGGTCTAGGTGTCTAGCTCTACTGTATGGCATCTGTTAAACTGGTACCGTAAAACCTCGCGTATAAGCCTAACTCGCGTATAAGCCGCACCCCGAGTTTGGGCTGATCCTATAAGCCGCACCAGAGATCTGATTATGCCGGCTTTTAGTACTGTACCAAGTTATGGTCATGCAAACATTATTCAATAAATCGACACATTTTTCAATATATTTTGGCAGTTGTCTTTAGAAAACATCTGAATTCATTAATATAAATTAGCGTGAGATCACCGATAAGACATCAGTGTATACACGTTAAGTTCAGATGGCCTGTGTAGAGACATATGGCCTATGTAAAATCTCGCTACGCTGGCCACATTGGCCTGTGTGCATGACAAGTTTTCGGCAACACTGTAGTGGCTTAACAACCAGGCCCATTTGATGTTATGATGCATGAATGCAGCTCATGCGAGTAACTCACCAGGGCTGCAGTCATGCATCGTATTGACCCTACAAGGTTGATACACTCACTGCTGATCTGTCAGCATGATGTACAAATTCCAGGGCTGCATACAAGAATACGCATTAAAGCACGACAGTGAAAGTAGTTTATTTCACTTGGTATATTATATTTTTTACGAAATGAAAAATCAGTGTCATTTTTGTATGCTTAAGTATGGAATAGATACCCGCGAATTTGCCTTTATTCAGGGGCCTCAATTTGAACATTTCAATTTTTTTTTGAGATTGGTGACTTTCATCCCTGGTTCAACAGGTAAAGAAAGGAAGAGGAGGTCAGGGACTTGGACAAGGGTTGGTTGTCCACTTTTACTGAGTATAGGATCCAACAAGGGAAAGAGAGGGATGGGAGGGGTGTCATTGACAGTAAAAGGGGGGTATACCTTGTTCCATCCGGCTGAGGTAATAGTCGGCCCACACACCCCCTAATGCCTAGCGGCTAGTATCGGCCCATTGTGTCAACTCCCCCCGCTCCACCTGTTTGCCTAAATATAGGGGCATGGTGTACATATCAATGTAGTATACTGACTATGTCAATGGATATCCTTTCATCATAATAGGTTATTTATTAGCCTATATCAAAACCAGATCCCTCACTGCCTAGCGGCTAGTATTGGCCCACATTGTCACCCCACCCTCCCATTCCCACCAGCCTGTACCCCTAAATATGGGGTTAGGGTGCATTGCACCATACTAGATATGTCAATGGATATCCTTTCACCCTTAGATTATTAACCTATATCAAAAGTAGCTCTGTAGAATTCATTGAGCCTTATTCCACCCTCCCCGCCCCGCCTGTAGGCCTAAATACAGGGTTGTGGTGTAGATATCAATGCAGCATTCTCAATATGTCAATGGATATCCTGTCACCCTGAGGGTATTAGCCTATAGACTATATCCAAAGTAGCCCTCTAGAAATGAAATAGAAATTGAGCCTTACTCTATCCCCTGTAACCCCTAGTAATGGCTGGGACAGGATGACCCCCCCCCCCCCCCCAAGGACAGGGTGTAACATGACAGGGTGTCAAACTAAGTGTATCATGACAAGGGGTTGTAACCCTACGGATGTCACTTAAAGATGACATTGTCGTCATGATGCACCAATGCAGCCCCGGTGAGTAACTCGCCAGTGCTGCATTGGTGTATCATGCCAACTCTTTGGGAGTGTCTGAACCCTGTAGGGTTGGCATGATGCTTGAATGCAGCCCTGGCGAGTTATTGCATCATACATTCATGCATCATGACGACCAAGGCATGATGCATTAATGTATCCCAATGTATCATGGGTTTAAGTAAGTGACTGCTAGTCACCCAGCTGTGATTCCGCTTCCCAAACCCCTTCATGTCTCCCTGTCAACACCCAACACCCCTTAGGGACCAGGGGGCCCCCTGGGGTTCTGGCTCTAAGATGTATGTTTGAGGAAATGAATGTCTCATATCTCAACACAGAGTGGGCCCTCTTTAGTTTACACCAATAGTAGTCTTTCTTTAGTTTACACCTATAGCATGAACTCTTATTGAGTGAATGGCAAATAAATAATTTGACATGAAATAAATAAATCCTCACATGAAATAGTCAAACCCAAATATAACATTGACTGCAGTCATTTTGAGCACTCCCGGGCCAGAATGCAGTGGAAGGACAGTGTTAAACCAGTGCTAAAACAGTTGAGTGTGGCAGTAGTTCTTCAGTGTTGAAACAGTGTCAGTAACAGTGTCAAATCAGCATCCACTGTCTGTCCACTGCCTAACATTACAGAACAGGGTAGTAGTGGTCCAGTGATAGCGCAGTGTATGATCAGTGTGCAAGCAGTAGTGGATCAGTATGTCCGAAATATGTAAATGAGGTGGTAGTGCTTGATCAGTAACCTACTGATTTGGCACTGCTGCAGCAGTGGCTATTCAGTAGGAGTTGTAGCCCATAGAAAACTGGGATTGTGGCAGTATTGGATCAGTACTACTGAGCAACCACTGTATTAGCAGTAGCTGACCAGTAGACTACTGATGAAGCACTGCTGTAGCAGTGTGGCATCAGTCGTACTGATGCTAAAGTGAGCAATCAGTGGATAGAGAAATGTATATACATGTTCAATTCAAAAGACCTTTCAAGATGTTGACCCAATAGAATGATTGAGACTGTTAGTGTGAGAACAGGTTTGTGTGGTTTACTTACCATAGTGAAATCCTAATTCTATGTCAAGTAGTCCACTGTGATCACAGGGTCTTGAAAGTATTGTATGCCCATTCTTGTAAGATTGAGTAGCCTCCTTGTCATAATATTTCTGTAAAATATGCTCCCTATGTGTTTCTCTGTTGGCCCCACTGGATTCTGGCGCATTCTGTGCAACTGTCAGATTTGAATGTGTCTAGTAACCCAAATAAAAGTAGGCCATAAGTACCAGTATGTCAGTATTGAATCAGTGACTACTGAATTACACTGACACTCGCCCTGGGGACTATGTCCCAGAAGTGTTGGATCAGTAGCCCTAGAAATAGCCCATCATCTGACAAAGAGATAGCAGTGGCAGTTCAGTGGACTACTGGGTCTGCACTGAATAAAGCAGTGGGGGATCAGTAGTTTTGGGAGTGTTGGATCAGTGCATACTGAAATATGAAGTGGTGAATCAGTTTGGTATCAGTGGTCACTGATTTAAGAAGTAGCTACTGCCTTCTGGCCCGGGCTGGCCACTAATGTAAAACTACCACTATTTCAACAGAATTTATCAGCTGCAGTTAAACTGGATTGCAATCTAACCCCAAATGATTGTAAACAAAACTGGTAATTTCTGTTCTATTATTTGATTCAGCTTGGCATTATACTCCAGATTATTGGCATTATTCTATATTTCCTACTGTAACCCTGCTTCCTGCAGCAGAAGGTAGGGACACGAGTCGTAGACCTAGATCAGATCTAGGTCTTGTCCCTTGGCAACCTTTCTGGGCCTCGTCAAGAGCTTAAAGACGGTATGCCGTAAAAAAATGAGAGAAAGGCAGTCGGTATAGCAACCCGGGTAGGGTGAGGAGGGCCTAGTAGCACTCCAGGCATGTACCAGGCTCTGGGGCTGTTGCTGCGAGGGTCTAACATCAATGCTGCCAATTTGTAGGATGTGCTACTGTTTTCTGTACCATCAGGAGCTTAACCTAGTTATGGCAGCAGTCTAAGTAGGACTAGGTATCATCAGAACCATTACCTAGTTGTTGCAGGAGTCTGGGTAGGACTAGGTACCACCAGGACCCTTACCTAGTTGTTGCAGGAGTCTGTACAGGACTAGGTACCACCAGGACCCTCACCTAGTTGTGGCAGGAGTCTGTACAGGACTAGTTACCACCAGGACCCTTACCTAGTTGTGGCAGGAGTCTGTACAGGACTAGGTACCACCAGGACCCTCACCTAGTTGTGGCAGGAGTCTGTACAGGACTAGGTACCACCAGGACCCTTACCTAGTTGTGGCAGGAGTCTGTACAGGACTGGGTACCACCAGGACCCTTACCTTGTTGTGGCAGGAGTCTGTACAGGACTAGGTACCACCAGGACCCTCACCTAGTTGTGGCAGGAGTCTGTACAGGGCTAGGTACTACCAGGACCCTGACCTAGTTGTGGCAGGAGTCTGTACAGGACTAGGTACCACCAGGATCCTTACCTACTTGTGGCAGGAGTCTGTACAGGACTAGGTACCACCAGGACCCTTACCTAGTGGTGGCAGGAGTCTGTACAGGACTAGGTACCACCAGGACCCTTACCTAGTGGTGGCAGGAGTCTCGATGTGACTTAAAAGCAGGAAGACAGTAACAGGGTCTGAGTAGCCTCCTCCTCCTCCTCCTCTTACCCTGAGCTGCTCCTGACCTACTTTTTTACCTCCCCACTCACTCATCTACTCCCACTCCCACTCCCAGCCCCAGCCCCAGCAGGCAGATGAGTGGAAGGTGGCTGCACAGTACATCTAGCACTGTGATTGATTCAGAATTGATTATCAATTGATTGGAAATTAATATCTGCCGAGACGGCACAAATGGCAGTTATGTATGGGGGTGTGGAGGGGTGTCCAGGACGCCGGGTTTGTGGCATGATTTGCTGAGAGGGACTTGAGACCCGATAATCTAGGGAATTGAAAAATCTCAATGTAGTGTCGATAATAATTTCATTATTTTCATATTTTCGTGGAAATTAACAAATTCATGTTTTACCACAGTACACTCAGATTTGCTGATGTGCTAAAATGAATCTATGTTCATAGTATGCCTAAAAAATTGCTACTGCATTAGAAGGTTTTCCCTGCTCTAATAAAGGGGCATTCACTTAGTCAGACCTTGCTAAGCTGGTCTTCAATATTCCGGCACCCTCAATAATCTGGCCATTTTATACGGGGCCAGTAAATAAGCATATAGATATGCTCCAATAATCCGACTGATTCACCTTCCAGCCATGTTCTGTTTAAAGCAGGGGTGGCCGGGTTTCTGGTGTGACTGACAACTGGAGCAAAGATTGTTCAGAGTACTGTAAAAGAAGATATTTTTGCTAGTATAAACTTCCGTGGATTTGCTATAAAGTACAATTTCTCAGGGATTTTGAGACATTGTAGTTATAAAGCTATATTGGATAAGCTTTCGCTCTACTTATTTTCGCTGTTTTTTAATCCGCAAAGTTCTGAAGATATGAACAGCACGAAATAAAATACGCTTACAGTATCATGGTGAAAGCAGTCTCGGACTCCCATACCAACACAGCTCCGGATCCCTCTGCTGAGTATGGTATGGGAGCAGACCTTTATCTCACTTGATACCTATTTGCGCCAGTTTGGTGTCGCAAATGGGTGTGTATTGCCTATTGGTCAATACACATCCAACAACAGACAGATTATTATCTAGATCAAAGGGGTAATAAAATTAGGCGGGATGCTACTGTGTAATCAACACCTTTATTTAAAAGATGTGTATTCGGGTAGGATGATAGCCTGCTCCCAGGCTATCCAACTGGTAGGATAGGCGCTGGCCGAGGCTGTGGTGATAGTGCAGGGTCCAGCCCCCAACCCCTAACCCCAGGACACCCTACACCACCCTGCCCCTCCAGGTCCCACTGGTAACGGTCACCCTACAGTCTCTATATATAAACAAACCCGGCCCTGCCTGCCTCATGTAAACAACCTCAGGGTGTGGGCCACAGCAGCCAGACTAGGTTACCTAGAGGGTAGCTCCCAGCATATGGCGAGGCCGACAAAGAGGGGGATAACTGATTAAAAGTAGGTCTCTGAGCTGATGGCGAGGCTGACACAGGCTGCCTACAGTAGGTCTGTGAGCTGTTGGTGAGGCTGACACAGGCTGCCTGCAGTAGGTCTGTGAGCTGTTGGTGAGGCTGACACAGGCTGCCTACAGTAGGTCTGTGAGCTGTTGGTGAGGCTGACACAGGCTGCCTGTAGTAGGTCTGTGAGCTGTTGGTGAGGCTGACAGAGGCTGCCTACAGTAGGTCTGTGAGCTGTTGGTGAGGCTGACACAGGCTGCCTACAGTAGGTCTGTAAGCTGTTGGTGAGGCTGACACAGGCTGCCTACAGTAGGTCTGTGAGCTGTTGGTGAGGCTGACACAGGCTGCCTACAGTAGGTCTGTGAGCTGTTGGTGAGGCTGACACAGGCTGCCTACAGTAGGTCTGTGAGCTGTTGGTGAGGCTGACAGGGGCTGCCTACAGTAGGTCTCTAAGCTGATGGCGAGGCTGACACAGGCTGCCTGTAGTAGGTCTCTAAGCTGATGGCGAGGCTGACACAGGCTGCCTGTAGTAGGTCTCTGAGCTGATGGCGAGGCTGACACAGGCTGCCTGTAGTAGGTCTGTGAGCTGGTGGTGAGGCTGACAGAGGCTGTCTGTAGTAGGTCTGTGAGCTGTTGGTGAGGCTGACACAGGCTGCCTGCAGTAGGTCTGTGAGCTGTTGGTGAGGCTGACAGAGGCTGTCTGTAGTAGGTCTGTGAGCTGTTGGTGAGGCTGACACAGGCTGCCTGCAGTAGGTCTGTGAGCTGTTGGTGAGGCTGACACAGGCTGCCTGCAGTAGGTCTGTGAGCTGTTGGTGAGGCTGACACAGGCTGCCTGTAGTAGGTCTGTGAGCTGTTGGTGAGGCTGACACAGGCTGTCTGTAGTAGGTCTGTGAGCTGTTGGTGAGGCTGACACAGGCTGCCTGCAGTAGGTCTGTGAGCTGTTGGTGAGACTGACAGAGGCTGTCTGTAGTAGGTCTGTGAGCTGTTGGTGAGGCTGACACAGGCTGCCTACAGTAGGTCTGTGAGCTGTTGGTGAGGCTGACACAGGCTGCCTACAGTAGGTCTGTGAGCTGTTGGTGAGGCTGACAGAGGCTGTCTGTAGTAGGTCTGTGAGCTGTTGGTGAGGCTGACACAGGCTGCCTGCAGTAGGTCTGTGAGCTGTTGGTGAGGCTGACACAGGCTGCCTGCAGTAGGTCTGTGAGCTGTTGGTGAGGCTGACACAGGCTGCCTGTAGTAGGTCTGTGAGCTGTTGGTGAGGCTGACACAGGCTGTCTGTAGTAGGTCTGTGAGCTGTTGGTGAGACTGACACAGGCTGCCTGTAGTAGGTCTGTGAGCTGTTGGTGAGGCTGACACAGGCTGCTCTTGACTTAAGAAAGAAAAGAGCGCCAACTGATCAGGCTTTAACTTGAGATCTATGCCCCCGAAAGTGAGCGCTCTGACGGCTGTTTCATCTAAGGTCCCCTATACATGGAACATGGTATTGGGTAGCACTCCCCCCCCCCCCCCCTCTCCCTTATCCTACCGATCACCCAGCCTCTACTGCATTGCATTCTGGGTACCATCAGCGTCCCTGGCTGCATATATCGATCCCAGAGGGCCGTGTTGCAGCGTCTGTATAAGGTGACCGTGTGTGGGTGGCAGTGGGTGGGTGTGGGTGTGTGTGGTGGGTGTGGGTTTGTGTGGTGGGGATGTAGGGGTGGTGTGGGGTACTTGCACCATTATGCACCACCAGGACACATGAGACCAATGGGGAAGGTTACACAGGCTGAAGCCGTGTCCTGGTGGCACGTCGTTCTGCTACCATGTCTTAGCTTGGTGGTTCGAACCCCAACTATGTCTGCCAAGAAGCAGAGCCCGCCTTTACGTCGAAATGCTGACTTTTAGGAAGAAACTAAATTCTTGTAGCATCAAATAAATCAAATCTTAGATGTCTTCAGATCCTGACTCTAAGCAGAATTCTAACAAAAGATGGAATTCTGCTCGTGAATACAATATAAATGCGGAATGTTTAGTATGTGCTGTACAGAGAATGGGAATGAAATGACAATGGGCATTTTCATGAACTACCAGTATATGGCGGATAAAGAGAAAGTTTCAAGAAGTAGTCAGCCATGGGAATAGGAAGAGATTCATACTACCGTAAAACCTTGAGTATAGACCGCGGCTGGTACGTGAGTCAGACAGGCTGTGCGGCTAATAGGATCAGCCCATGGTCAGGGTCTGGGTCCGACTTATACGTGAGTTTTTGCTACTATGGTTACAACTACCTGTAAAACAGGTCGCTACTCAGCGATGCACCGCGCCCAAAGCTGGCCCCATGACAAGTTCTACCTTGGACTCAGAGTTGGAGATTGAAAATTTTACGCCACTCCGACCCTATTTGCAATATGCTAAGGCATTCCCGCCAGTATAGTAGGGCAGACGAACACTGTCTCCACAATTTTCCCGTGCACTATCAGCGGCAGCAAAGCTGCTGGTACAGTAGTAAAGTCACCATAATCAGACCCCTGGTGCGGCTTATAGCATCGGCCCAAACCGTAGGTGCTGCTTATACGTGAGTTAAACTTATACACGAGGTTTTACGGTAGATGTTACAAAACACCACTCCTTAAGGCATTCTCTACTCCCTGAAGAACTATTGAATGGGAGTATTTGAAAAAGACAGTGAAAGTACTTTACTGAGTAGGAAAGTGAGTGAAAGTAAAAACACATCCACTGTCCAAATGAATTCATACATACATCTGTTCAAGTACAATGTGAGTGAAAGCCTCAGTAGAGCTACATATTATAAAAAGCATCCCCTGAGAAAATGCATTTGTATCCAAATACTCTACTCTCATAGAAATAAGAAACACACTACATGTCACAAAAGATGAAGAACGGTAGAGACTAAGAGTGAATACCTCGACGCAGTGACAGGCAGTAAGTACAACGGAACCGCATCCCTTGGGAAAATGCATTTGTAGCTAAATGCTGTATTCTCATAGAAATAGAAATAGACTTGAAATAAATGTCACCTCAGTTGAAATACAGTCTTGGTGTGAGACTTGGAGTTAGTGTCTGGGGGGGGGGTGACAGCAGAGTACAGAGGGGCTGTAATTAAACACCCTGTTTGATGTGGTGTGTTTTTGGCACGGAGGGGATGGGCGGATAATTGGATCAGTTTGTGATGCGACATTGTGGGTTAATTACGAGTCGTGAATCAGTGTGTTACGAGACCGGAACGAGTGATGTATACGTACAGAGGGTAGTCATTCAAACACCCAGCCAGTCACTGATAGGGGAACAAGGTCTAGAACTCTAGGGCAGTTTGTAGTAGATATGGTACAAGTAAGTAGCTGTATAAGTGTTATGAGCCAAGGACAGGGTAATTCAGGCCTGTAACTAGCCCTCTTTGCAGGGTGATTTGTGTTTTGATAAGGTGGAACGAGATTAATTCTTACTGGATTTTCATTTAAAAATATGCAAATAATGACTTGATTCGTACTCAAAACTATAATTTGAATTAGCCATATTAAAAAATTGAGGATGTTTTTTACAGTTTAGTCTCCAGGGACCTTAATTATTATCTGATTTACAAGCTGCGAAAACTGGCATGGAGCTAATTATCTCCACTTTCAGGCCAGCTATGGTGGAACTATTTTGGTCCATCAGGGCTGTGGGGGGGTGGTTTCGTTCGAACCGACAACCCCCCCCCCTAGTTACGGGTCTGTAATTGTCCAAGGTGCCAGTCGCGGATAATTGACATTGTCCAAAGCTTACAACACTTATGTCAGGGGTGTGTCCCCCCCCCCCCCCCCCCCCACTTTTGACCAACCCCAAAAAAGGTAAAACCAAAAAGGTCAAGTAAAAAGGGGTCAAAAAGGGTCAAAATACCCCTCAGTCCCCCCTACTTTGAAACTGCTTGCTACGCCCCTGGACTTATGTAGCTACTCACGTGTATCATATCTGACTTACACTCACAGTAGGAGAGGGTGCTCAATGGACTGCATCCACATTCAGCCATGTAGGCAATCTATACAGTCAAGCCATTTCTTTTGTTCTCTCAGCCAACTGTGGGGTAAGGCCTTTTGTCATCATCATGCAAGAATTCACCCCTAGCAAGGACCGCATTAATGCATCGTGCCGACCCTATCAGGCTGGCTCTCCAAAGCATTAATCACACCTTAGTTGTAAGTCTACTATGCCTACAACATAACTCGGGCTTGACTAGAAGAAATTAGCCTCTATGAAAAAGAGTTCAGGAAAGATGGCTTTCTTTAAGCTTTAAAGTATCAATCTCTCAGCTGGAAGCAGATTGTGGATTTTGGTGTACAACTCACACCTCGCGTATTCCACATTCCAACTTAAAGAAAATCCTGCACTGGGGTTCTGATTTGTATAGAACCCACAGTCGCGTATATAACCCATGGATTGTATGCGAGACTTCATGGTAAAAATGATGACAGATTGGGTTTACAATGAAGGGTAACTGTGGACATGAGGCCTGTACAGGACCCTCACCTAGCTGAGGGACATGACCATGTAACATACAGGAGCCTCCCTACTTGTTTCCCGACACGTCCTCCTGTCCCGGCCCGCCCGGGGTCGCCCGCTAATGAATGACCTGAATTAAGCACCGTGAGGGGGTTAATTAGTACGCGACCAGCCGGGCTACGCACCGCGTCTCTCAGCTACAGGGAGAGTAGAGTATAGACAGCTACATAGCAGCACCATGGGCGGAATTGTACTTGCAGCAAATATATGCAAAATTGTACTTTTTAGCATAAATTCGCAAAAAAATCATACATGGCAAAATATTTAAGTGTGCAGTAGACATCTACATAGAGGTCTCCAGACGGGGGCTCTTATGTTGAGTGGGGAGTAGGGCACTGGTCATGCTTTTGGAGGAATTCCTGCCTTTCAGCTTCAATTTATGTAATACCGTATTGTCCTGTATCCAATATGTACGTGCTAAGAAGAAAAGAAAAACACCCCTACCGTAAAACCTCTTTGATAAGCTGACCTCCCTTATAGGCCAACCCCCCCCCCCCCCACCTTGAAAGAATTCTAAAAGCCAGATTTGGGTCCATTTTAAACGTGGTTAAACCATAAAGCACTTAACAACCTCCCTTATAAGCCGACCCCCCTCTATGAGACAATGCTACAAGCCGAATCAAGCCTAAAATTCCCCAAAAAGGTCGTTTTATCTGAGAGGTTTTACGGTATTTAAAACCTGCCTCTTCCACTTTCAGGAGGTACTTTGAGAACGGTTTACAAGGCAATTAGCATATCAGGATGACAGGTTTATGTACCTGTAAATGACCCTCTCTGAGGCCGCTGCTGCCAGCGGGTAATTAGTGTCGAGTGGCGAGCAGGTTAATTGCAGTCTCTGACTCCCAGCCCAATGCCACGCTATGGGCTGGGAGCAGACCTTCTCTTGATTTTGCGCCAGTTTGATGGCACAAAATGTGTGTATTAGGCAATACACACCCAATTACAGACAGATTTATCTAGATCAAAGGGGGGTAATTAAAGCTACTGTAATACTCTTTCGAAACAGGTAAGGCCACTCAAAAAAAAAAGTTGTTTCTCATCACCGCGCGCATCATAAAAATCATGATTTGGGAATTTTTTTAAATTTTTTTTTTTACATTTTTGATGAAAAATATGTTAAAATTGCCAAAATATTGGCAAATTTGGTATCAAATTAACGCTTATGCTGTCAGCAATGCAATTAGCTAGGTGTAACTTGCATTCTTACAACTTTTGCTGATCAATAAACTCCAAATTACTAAAATTTGAAAATTGATCGCGAAATGTCCAAATTTCTCTATGTAAATTGCCCCGAGTAAAAAAAAAAAAAAAATTTAAAAAAAAACGCCCTCGTCATATTTTTCATTGCTTGGTGATGAGAAACAATTTTTTTTTTTGAGTGGCCTAATTAAGAGAGTGTATTAAACCAGATGAGCTGCTTGCTCCCAGGCTATTCAACTGGTAGGATAGACGCTGGCCGAGACTGGGTTAATTGGGGTAAGGTGTGTGTGTGGGGGAGGCAGGCTGTAGACATAGGTCCTCAGCCCCTACTTGATCATGGCGCCCCCTATTAGCTTATTGACTCAGGGTTTAATTAACCCTGAGTAATATACACCTACTAATTTTGCATTTTAAGACAATTTTGTGACATAGGAGAATCGTTGTATTTCGGTTATCATTCGAGATAGACAAAAGCGGAAAAAAACATGAGATAGGCAAGGTCGGGGGACAGCATTTTCCGCTTTTTTTTTCTAAAAATCTCAATTTTTCTTGAAGAAATTGAACTGCGATCTTCACGAATTTATTTCTCTCTTTCACTATTATGGAAATGTAGTAAAAAAAAGCTACCACCTCCATGGGCCTCCATAGGCTGCAAGGCATTAAGTTTTTGGGTGCAAGATAGAAATGACATTTTGAGCGAATTTGCCCGTATTTCTCTCTTTCTACCCCCAAAGCGGGCAAAAACTGGGCACATTCTACCGCCAGGACCTATGGAACAAGTCACATCCAATCTATATCTATATGTTAACAGATAGCGGTTATGATACAGATAGCGAATGTACACCAGGGGCGGGGGGACAGGGGATGGACGGCAAAGGCATGGACGCGTAGCACACGCCGCCCTGTAGCCGACCGACACGGCGAAACGGAAACGGCGATGGTGTCACTGCTGATGCTCCGATCGACTCGCTTTACGGCCGAGACGTAAAACAGCGGTTACGCGCTGCTGGGCGCTGACGCCGACAGCCACCTGCTCGCCCCCAGCCACCTGCTTTCCCACAGCCACCTGCTCACCTACAGCCACCACCTGGAATTTGATTATATATGACTTCCAATATATGAAATTAGGGTAGCTTTTTCTGGCGATTACGATTCTGCCGTCAGAAATGAGAAAATCATGTATTGTACTCAAATTAGATCACTCATTCGAATTCATTTCTGATGCCAGAATTGACAGATTACCCTGAGTCATCTGTGAGGCCACTCACACACTCCATTTTTAAGGTACTACAGCCTGTACAGAAATGCCCCTTGTTAACCCTAACTCAACCCCAGGTAGTCAAGGCTTCTTGGGGACTTAACCTATACTAATTAAGCCAGCCTTGGTGGTCTGTGTGAAGAGGAAGTTGTCAGATACAACAGAGATGATGATTAGTGGATGTGTCAGAGGCTGTGATGGGTCAGGCTGCAGGTTGTGGGAGTTACCTTTAAGGAGGGCAGCAGTTACTTATGCATCATGACGCTCAAGGTCATAGTGCATTACCGTAAAACCTTGCGCACAAGCCTAACTTGCGTATAAGCCACCTGCTAACTTTGGGAAAATATATAAGCCTAACAGGGGGTCTGATTATAGCTACTTTGGTACTGTAGTATACATCTAAAAACTTGCCATAAGTCCAACTGTCCATCTGACCTGTGTACTAGCAGCCGCTTCTAAGCAAGAATTCACCGTAATGTACCTAAGAGGGCTAACCAGTGTTGGTGATGTAACTGGGCTTAATATGTGATATATTTTGGGGCTTTTATAGTTTAAAATAGACCCAAAAAAAGAGGGTGTGCGCTTATTAGGGGATGTGCGCTTATAAGTTCGAAGACAGTAAATACATTCAAGGACAAATGCTACATTCATCCTACAAATAGGTCTGGGTACAGCTATAGGGGCTGTTTATTACCGGAACCCACCAACAACCCCACGACCTTGGTACCCCTTTCAGGGCCTGATGTCGTCCCGGAGATCTGATCTGGTCTCTGCTCTTTCTGCCACACCCCTGGGTTGGTACGGAAACCCCGTCCCTCCCCGGATACTGTGGCACCATCAAAGGAAGCCCCGACACCCGCAGAGACCGGGCTCTTTGATGCTGTCTATGGGGTGTGGGAAGCACAAGATGCCCTTCTGCACTAAGTGTATAGATCTAAGCACGGCCCCCATTTGTCCCCAATTGCCGCTCTCTGTGTGCTATAAAGCGGGCATTAAACGTGCTACTCAGCGGCCATATTGGGACTCCGCGGCCATATTGGGGCTCGGCGGCCATATTGGGGCTCGGCGGCCATATTGGGGCTCGGCGGCCATCTCGGGGCTCGGCGGCCATATTGGGGCTCGGCGGCCATATTGGGGCTCAGCGGCCATATTGGGCTGCGGCGGCCATATTGACGCTCGGCGGCCATATTGGGGCTCGGCGGCCATATTGGGGCTCCGGTAGTGTGCGTCACAGACCCGGTCTGGCTCTATGTATCATGTAGAACTAAGACCTACACCGCGCCTCCTCACGTGAGGCGTATCGCTCACTCTGAGATAAACCCTTTAAGAGCGGCATGATACCTTAATGCATCGTGCCCTTGGTTGTCATGATACTGCATTCAAGCATCATGCCAAGCCTGTGGGGTTGATACACTCCTGGATGATAACATTCAATCCCGACATCTGATCGGGCCAGTTTGGGGAGTTGAAAACTGGGGATGCATTGGTGTATCATGACAACAAATGTTTAAGCGACATGCCGTCCTTATAGAGTTAACCACATTCAGCAGAACTCTCAGAAAACACTTAAAGAACACTCGGGGAACATAGCTGAACTGGGCCGCAGTAGACAAGTTATGACCTCAAGTAGCCTTGTCACAAAAGTGGAACAGAATGGGAAATGTTGCTCGGTGCGGAGAATAAAAGCGACCATGTAAGGTACTTGACCTGTCACCCCTTGTGGAATGGGGACCTTCATGATGGGGGCATGAAGGAGTAGAATAGCTTCATCGGGAACCTTCAACAATAACTCCGAGGCAGACCCAGGAATTTAAAAAGGCGGGGGGCTGAGTCCGCCAAGCACCAAAGAAAGTACCGAAAAAGGTCATACCGCGACTCATGACAGATCGCAATATCATTACTATCAGAAAAATCTAAATTTTTTCCCAAAAGACATGGGGGTAGTGTCTGGGTCTGCCCCTGAATAACAAAGGGCTTTCACATATAGTAAAAGGTGAAAACACCCTGAAACACCTTGTCCCTGACTGTAGGTGTGTTGTCAGGTCTAGTTTCCATGAGGACCTCTGCTATCAGGCTGTAGGCATCTCTCAGACCACTGTAGAAGCCCTACAGATGTGGGGTCATATTGGGTGGGTTGGGGAAGGTGGGGGTGGGGTACTGCTGCTGCTGGTACAGCCCTGTGGGGGGGGGGGGGGGGGGGGGGTTGTGGTGTCGGAGACGGGCTCACAGGACGCAGCATTTCTACTCCATTAGCCTCAAGTCTCAGGCTGCATTAACCCTGTAAGGACGGATGTCGATAAAAGATGACATTTGTTGTCATCATGCACCAATGCAGCCCCAGCGAGTAAATTGCCGGTGCTGCATTGGTGCATCGGTTGGGTCGGCATGATGCTTAAATGCAGCCTTGGCAAGTTACTCACCAGGGCTGGAATCATGCACCACAATGACCATGATGCATTGATGTATCATGCCGTACAGGATTAAAGGGTTCCAGTTGCTGCTGGAGCACTGAGGGCTCTGAGCGGGATCCATGAGGGATCCATGCCGCCAGGACAAGCAGAAAACCCACACCCCACTCCTCACCCTACCCCACGCCCCCCCCGCCCCTCAGCCATGTCTCTTTCTACTCTCTTCAATATTATATGGGTGTAACAGATATGCAATTTTCCCGACTTTCACAGGAATCCATACCTTTACACCCAAATTCATGTAGTAGGTTTTGTTTACTCTACAGAAAATTGACCAAAGCATGAAGATTTTCTTCTCTGTCGACCAGAGAGTGGAATCTCTGGTGTGGAGAAAAATATGTCGATACCTTGTATAGGTAGGTGCAGGGGCCATGTCGAATGTGGGTATCCTCATCTGGAGTACCATAAAAAATGCAGCAGGTATCAATAAAGTGCTTGTCTCGTATAAGTACCAGGGTCCAGGGGCTGTGGACTGTGGCTTAATCACTATATCGTATTCGACGTAATAAGCGCCCTCCCCCTAATAAGCGCCCCCCCCCTTTTTTCAGATTTTTTCCCAGATTTTTAATGTGTTCCTCCGATTTTGTTACTGATTTTCACACCTGTGTGTAACATGGAGCACTTCACACCTGTGCAGGTGTTAAGGCCAAGCTAAGTGTGAAGTGATAGGGGTGTGTAGAAGCCTTGTAGAGGCCACAGAGGTCTGTATATAACAGCCATGGGGGGCGCTTATTAGAATGATTATTTGAGGCTGATTTTTCCCCTTAAAATAATCTTTTAAGCGCCCAGGGCGCTTATTACGTCGAATACGGTAATAAGCGCCTGTCTGGTTGCAATGCCTCACCAAGATTAAAGAGCATTATGCCAACACTACACTGTAGGGGCTGTGGGGCACAGTGTGGAATCTGAGTTACCTCAGCAGCCATGTCCCTCTGTTCCCTCTGTTGGGGTAGGCCTGCTTCAGCCCCATTATACGGCCCTGTCTGAGTGGCTGTTCAGAATAGGAGCTGTGTGTGTGGGGGGGGGGGGGGGGGGGGGGGCTGTGTGTGGGGGGGGGGGCTGTGTATGTTGGGGGGGGGGGGGTTGTATGTAGGAGGGGTGGATGTAGATAGCAGAGGGGAAGTAAAACCGGTAGATACTAAAAGCTCGGCGACACGCGGGAGAGAGAAATGTGGCACGGGAACCGACGGAGGCACGCGAGGGACTAGCTCTACGCCGACTAACCCTCTCACCGACGCATCATGCCGCCGCATGGTCGGCATGATGCACCAATGCACTGCTGGCGGGTAACTCGCCTCCAGTGCATCGGTGCATCATGCAGAACCCCTGGGACTGCATTAACCATTTCGGGATGGCATGATGCCTTAGTAGTTCATGATACATTAATGCAGCCAAACTGCTGCATTCATGCATCATGCCGAACCTACGGGATTGAGACATTCCCAAGCGTGATGCACCATTGCAGCCCAGGCGAGGACCCGCGAGTTGAGTTTGCACGTTGGGTCATGCGAAATGCCGTCCTTAAAGGGCTGAATCTTCCACGGTCTTTAGTGTGAAGTGAGGGGATTGGCCTGATTAGTCCTACCCAAATGAGAAATTAGCCAGAATCTAAGCAGGCAATCAGGGGCTTTATGCTTAAGGCCTTCAAAAAAAATTGTTGTATTCCGGTAATCCGACCTACCCCATTTTTATGGCCTGACCCTGGAAATTTTGGAGAAAATGTGATTTCAGGGCCGAAATCTGACGAAGTATCTGTTATATGCACTAAATTTACCGGATTATCATAAAATATTTGGTAAAAAAAAATCGACCTACCTGCCCTATTTCTTTTTGGCCATGTTACCAGAATGACTCTTTTTTCTTGGCCTAATAATATGACTCGCTGCCTCAGCCCTATAGCCACAAGAATGCTGAGTCATGGTACGGCTTGATGCCCACATCTGTCCCCTTCTCCACCAAATCCCACTCCGTAATGCCCACCCATGAAATGGGTCCAAAACACGATTCATGTTGCAAATAGCCGCTACAAGGGAAATCCTCCGTCTGATCCACCGGCATTCTGAGACGATGGGACGAGAGCTTAGGGCGGAGATTGGTCGAGGAGGGGGGGGGGGGGGCTAGTGTCTCCTCAAGTGTCTTGAGGGGGTGGTCATTTTTTTACCCTTTAAAGACAGATGTCGCTAAAAGAGGACATTAGTCATCATATTGCACCAATTAAGCCCCGGTGGGTAACTCGCCGATGCTGCATTGGTGCATCATGCCGACCCTTCTGGAGTGTCTCAACCCCGTAGGGTCGGCATGATGCTTGAATGTAGGGGTACGGATTATACTCGAGAATTGACGGTAGTTACTTAATACAATTGTCTATCTGATGTATGGAGGCAGTTATAGATAAGTGAGGCAGGAGTAGATGTAAGTGGTAGCTGTGAGTAACCATCATGGTGGTGTTATGTACCTATTGTTCCACTTTCACTCTCTTTATTCTCAAACATACTCATTCCAATTCAGGCACACCTTTTAGTAATATTATAATGAGAGTCACCAGAACACTTATATGTAGCCGAGCCCTGCCTCCATACTGTGAAATCAGTAATGTAGGGAAAACCCCTGCCTGGGCTTGTAGGGATTGGAGGATACTCCTCCTCAGTCAGTCAGTCTACAACCAACACTCGAGCAGAACATTCAGGGTTTGAAACAGGGAGCCACCTAACATCAGTGCTCTCAATAAACACAGTGAAGACCCGAAGTTACCTCTCCTTCATCTTTAGTATACAACACAAGACCGTACGATACCAGCTCTTGTCAGTACTAGTGTAGATGAGTCCTGTATGTGTATGAGTCTGGGGAGTACAGCAGGCGGTTAATACCCCCTGTGGACGCAGCCAGTATGGAGTTTAACCCGGTAAGGGCTGTTTAGCACTTGATTGCGCCATTTCTGTTGTCGGCATGATGCATTAAGAGAGGGAATTCCCAACAGAGAGGGAATTCCTCACAGAAAGTGAATTGGGAATTCCTCACAGAGAGTGACTTTCTCGGTCTCTCTCCGACCCAGAATGTCTGTGGGGCCTGGCGTGGATCCCTGGGGCACGCTCTACAGGCGCGTCATAACGGGTAGAAGCGCTCGTTTAGACGCCGGCACTCAGATGGAAAATGGCCCCGGGACAAGAGCCGCTCTCCCGGGTATAACCGCTGTATATGTGTGTTACCATGGCAACTGTTTGTTGCTGCATTGTGTATTAGTCTGTGAGCTGCTCGCTATTATAGGGACCTGTTACAGGGTATCTATGTGCTGCTCTGAACGCTATAGGCTGCCCTAAGTTTCAATTACTGTACCGTCGTGAAATAGCGCCAGGCGCTCTTCAGTTTGGCGAGGCCTGTATTCAAGAGAGGGGCTTACCATACTCCACGTACTGAGCACCCAATGTAATAAGTGCCCTCCCCTGATAAATGCCCCATCCTTTATAGCATGTTTTACTAGAATTTTTTTTTCACGATTTTAAATAATTTTGTGAGCCCAGGGCGCTTATTACATTGAACATGGTATGCGTGAAGCTACTATATTGTTTAAGGCATATCCCGATGCGTATTGAAGTCAGTCCAGGGTTCTCCACATTAAAAAAAAATCACACTGCAAAATCCCTTTGCACCTTTACCTCATCCCCCGCTGTTATTTATGAAGAAAAGAATACCACATGTGAAAAAGTATTTGGCTTATTTTCATAAAAGTTGCTTGAATTGCTCTCAATCTATTCTAATTAGAGGATTGTCGAAATTTAAAATATGGCAATGATTCTGTGTGAATCCAACACCTGCGGTAGTTAATAGTTAAAGTTAAAAGTATGCCGGCGACCCGCGGGTGTACTTGCATTGTGGGGAGAGCCCTGGTCACTATGGTAACCGCATGGAAAGCCACCTTGACGCGTTGCTCGGGACCCGGTGATCCGACTAACGACTCAATATGAAGACATCGATCTCGACGTTCTCCAAATAGAAAACTCACCAACTGGAAAATTAATATTACCCTGTTGTGACATTTCTTTAATTGCTGCTCAAGATAAAGCAGCAAAAATTAATGATCCACAATTTAAATCAGATTGCGTTTGTAAGCCGACTCCGCGAAAAGAAATCGATACGCGGATTCTTAACGAATGGTATTGAGCGCGCGAGTGAGCAGGGAGCTGTGAATGAAATAGTCAGAGGTGGTTTTGGGTGTTCATTAAATGTGGGTCACACAGGCGGAGGATAAAGGGGGGTAGTGAGAGTGGAGGATGGACGGCATGATGCCACAAGGAGTCATATTTTGTGCATTTGTGCATCATGCTGGAATTGTATCAACCCAGTATGGCATGATGCCTCAAGGATCCATCTTCATTTGTCGGCATGATGCACCAATGAAGCGCTAACTGATTGCAATGAACCGCCGCAGTGTAACTCAGCTGGTGCTGCATTGGTGCATCATGCTAGGAGTGTATCAACCCGGTAGGGTTGGCATGATGCAAATACACAAACCTGGCTAGTTACTTGGCCTGGCTGCATGGCGCCAAATGGACGTTAAAACACTATGTGGCCATTAAAGGGTTAAGGATTTCATCCCGGGGAGGGCACTCAGGTTTGAATTGCTACCCACTGCCAAACGGCCCACGGAAGCGGTAGCGGTGGATCTCAAAAATGAGAGGGTGGTGACTCTCAGCACCCTAAAAAAGGGGGGTGGTAACTGTAGACTAAGGGACAGTAGTTAAGTCTCAGCAAGGTGTAAATGATAAAATGTAAAGAGAACAATTATCATTCATGTCTACTGCACTATTTACATCAGGGAATAAAGGTGGTGGTACAGGGGTCCCTGAAATAACAGGGCGGTGGCTTCTCTGTATGGAATCAGGGGGCGGTCCTCTGCATTCATGAGGGGCGGAAGTTTTGCAGGTCCTGTTTTAAGCGGGCGGTAGTTTGGCAGTTGGCAGGTACTGTCATAGAGCCAGTGCCCTCCCCGGGGATTTCATTTTAGGAGCAGGGCTGAGACGGCTTCTAATGAGCTGGGTCCTTGTCTCCACGAAGTCACTGTACAGACTTTGAGTCACAGAATATAGAAGGCTGTGTGAAGAGGTTATCTGTAGTGCTTAAAAAAGTATATTTCAGTGCCCCCCCCCCCACCCTGTCACTTACCCTACCCCCCCCCCCCCCCCAACCCTTTAAGACGACCCCCTACTTTGAGATAACAATCCGTCTTGTTGGAAAAAGACTTGAAATTGGGTCTCTCTTTGATGCTATAAAATAGAACCCCACCTTTAAGACGACCTTCTAATTTGAGATGAAAATCCGTCTTGTAGGAAAAATAAATACCAAAATAAATCTGTCAATATGGGCGCTTATTTTATTAAGACCAGGCGACATTACGGTACTTGTAGTTTGTTTAATGTACACAGCACGCCACCCCCCCTAACCCCACCCCTAACTCAGTGTAACTACCTGCTAGTGTTTACAATAGGACGTAGATATATACCCCCTTATCACTAGGGCTTCTGTGCAGTAGTGTATATGTAAACTTAGAACCAACTCCAGATTCATGAAGCCCTATCTGATGCATGGAGATATAGGGAGTGGGTGTGTGTCGTGTATAGACCGGTACTGTAAATGGAGATACTTTCGCATGTATACATTTTGCATGTATACATTTTGCTAAATATACAATTTTGTGTGTATCTAAATTTTGGAATATGGTAGTTGTATAATTATACTGGAAAAATGTTTTCGCTGTTCATATTTTCACAGATTTCTATTTCCGTGAAATGTGTATATCGTGAAATAAAAGACTAGCCATGGCCTAAATGCAGGGTTTTACGGTAGTGTATATGTAAACTTGGAACAAGCTATAGATTTACGAAGCCCTATCTGGTGTGGGTGTATACTGTAGATATAGGGTGTTGTGGGTGGCGAGGCTGTATATCGGGTCTGTAAGAACCCTGTGGTGTCAAGTACATAAATAATACAACCACCCCCTGACCCTGTTACAACCACCCCACTCTGCTGTAGCATCTGACGTCTATAAAACTACACTAAATCTCAAGGCCAAAGCGAGGGATAAATCAAAGCTCAACAAGGATATAATTTAGAAAACATTAAGGTGAAAATAAGATTGTAGACAATAATGCCCTCGGAAATGTTTATTTATAAGGGTATTTTGCTCCATGTAGGGTAGTTTGAGTGGGTCTAGCCTCTGATTTTAAATGATAAAAATGAGAACAATAACAAGAAGCTACCGGTATCCAACTGCTATCAAGTTGATATTGATATCAGTATACTAGTCCAGTCAAAATAGGGGCTGAAGTCAAACAAATTGCAACAAAAGGTTTTCAACAAAAGGTTTTCATCACAGTGCATTTCTATGAATGACATATTAAAAGTTGTAAAAGTTTTCGGTTTGGATAACACCCCTAAATCCAAGATGGCTGCCAACCAGGCTGGACTTTTAAAATCCAAGATGGCTGCCGGTTCATACAGTGTACCTGAGGTTGTGGGGCGCCACCTAGTGTGTGTAGTGTGTACACTGTAGGGTAGATTCACCATGAGTCGGACACACCCTGAGACGGACAGTGATATTTGAAGTTATTCATGTGCAATAAGACTTCTAGCGTTTGTTTTTTTGGAAAGAATATCGCACTTTAACTTTACCTTAAACCACAGCGGAGAGCTAAGACAAAGGAATTCACACCTTGGTTATTTCCACTCAGAAGTTAGACTCACATAACAGTCAGCTGTTGTTCAAAACAGATAGACAATGGTTATGTGAGGCTAACTCAAAATATACCGTAAAACCCCGCCTTTAAGACGGATTTTATTTGGGATTTATTTTTCCTACAAGACAATTTTTTCCCAAGTTAGGGGGTGGTCCTAAAGGTGCGGTTTAAATATAAAGGTTTAAAGAGAAATTCATTTTAAAGGCTAATTCATACAAGACAATTTTTTTTCTCAAACAAGGGGGTCGTCTTAAAGGCGGGGTCGTCTTAAAGGTGGGGTTTTACGGTAACTATAGTAGAGCACCCTATAAGGGTGCCAGCCAGTTTACTGTGGTTATTTTGAGTTAGCCCCTCATAACCATAGTCTATCTTTTACATGATTAAACTATAACCTTGATATTGCCTTGTTCACAAATAAAGAGCTTAGACTGCTTGAATAACCACAAAATGGAGTGTCTGCCTCAAGATATATGTGTCCCACTCTCGGTGACTCTACTATAGCGGGGTTACCTTTTACCGTGAGTGAGCTGTGACAGGTGACTGACAACCACCTAACGTAAGACAGATCACCCGCACTAAAAACCGCCTCCACGAGTCGGTTAAAACTCGCCTCTTGTCAATGCTCCCCGGCCGCAGCTCAAAATGTGAAATAATTTATACGGCGGATGGAGTGAGTGAGAAAAGAAGATGGACAGGTAGTGAAGTATGTGGGTGATGTGTGGGAGCAGCTGATAGACTACTCGGTAGTTCAAAGACACCCCGGGAAAAAACAAAATGGCCGCTTAGTCTACGCTGCTGATACAGCCACCCTCAGGTGTAGAGCCGAGCTGTGTTTCCCCTATATATAAAACGGCATTAGTTGGGACCAGCGAACCACCCCATTGAAATAGGCTTGAGTGCTTGACAGGAACAGATAAACCAAAAGAGGCTAGATGCAATAATGTACTTTTTTCGAAGGTAACTCGATATTTCTTTCCAATCTAACTTTAAAAATATTTTAAGTCTTTTATGTGTGATTTTCCTCCTCTCTATGATAATAATTCTCAGAAATCCATTGTATTTAAAAGAAAAACTAAATAAATGATGGAAATACTCTCGCACGTTGGATCTAGCAACAAGAGAGAGAAAATCTCAAAAAGTCTGCCATTTTTTCTAGAAATTAAAGGGGACTAAATTAACTCATCTATCATTTAATGGTGGTTGAATAATACAAAATTACAAAGTATATACTCAGTTATTCATTCCCTATAAGTATATCCTTCTGAAACATTCAAATAAATGAAATAATCAAACCTAAGTATCTGAATCGAGTCCTTGCGTAAGACTCTGCTGGGAGAGTGAGTGCAGGTTGATACGGACTCATCTCCTTGACAACATCGCTAGGGGCTTTCTAGGGCGCTGGGACGCCGGCCTGTCTGTTCCCGCGGCCAGTCCGCTGGCTTGCGCCAACACCCGACGCCCAACACCCGGGTTGGGGGGTGGGGGGGCCGGGGGGCTATGATTTACAAAGGAGGGCGGAGGAAGGTATGATGCATGAGAGGAGGGGCTGGGCATGATGCATGTCCATAATCGGCTGCACCCTTTGTCGTGATGATAGACCAGCCTTTGCCTAGGAATTCCTGTAAATTTACGTTTTCTGGAACTTTGTTTTGCTTCAATATCCAGTCGCCGAAGGCGCTGGTAGCCCTGTAAGGACGGCATGATGGCTTAATGCATCATGCCTCTGATCGTCATGATGCATGCATGCAGCCCTGGCATGTAACTCGCTAGTGCTGCGTACGAGGATCATGCTGACCCGATGGAGGTGCAATACTTGCGACGGGTCAGGAACATGCATCACTGCAGCAACGGCGAGTAACTCGCCGGTATTGCATTCATCTTTTAGCGACATGCCATGCTTAATGTACCTCTACATGGGGTAAAAATCGACACGGGCGACACGGCCCTTTTAAAAATCGACGGACACAGACTGGTTTAAAAGGGACTAGTATATTCCATATTGATTAAAATCGACATGACGACGTGGCCGTTTTGCTAAATATCGACACGGCGACATGGTCAAAAAGGCAGGGACCCATGTAGAGGCACCTTAATGGCTATTTTCAAGCATAATGCCACCCCTACAGAGTTCATATACTCCTGTGGGGTCGGCATGATGTGTGAATGCAGCCATGGTGATCAGACTCCAGGGCTGCATTCATGCATCATGACAGCTAGGAACATACTGCACTAAAGCAGTTTGCGACCCTTAAAGGGCCTGAACGGTAGAGAGTCGAGATCTGCCCCATATTCAGTAGGACAGTGGTTCAAACACTTCTACTTCTTCTTCTGTAGCCGCCAGGAGATTATAATCTGAATACCCTATTCGACTTAATAAGCGCCCTCTCCCTAATAAGCGCGCCCCTCCCCCCCCATTTTCAGAATTTTCCAAGATTTTTAAGATGTATTCCTACAGTTTTGTTACTGTTTTTATTCACACCTTTGTGTGACTTCACACCTGTGCAGGTGTTAAGGTCAAGTCGGGTGTCAAGGCAGAGGGTGAGTAGAAGCTCTGTAAAGGCTCCTTAGGTGGGTCAGTAATCTATAGCGTGTATTCCACCAACGTCAGTCGGCCGAAATTTGGTCATCCGATAAAAGTCTATGATGTTAAACTTGTAGGCGAATTTCGTCCGAAGAACAGAATGACGGCCGATTCCGTCAGTGGAATATGGCCTTAAATAAGGCAGCCATGGGGGACGCTTATTAAAATGAATATATGAGGCCGATTTGTTCACTCAAAATATTTTTTTAAGTGCATACGTCGAATACGGTGATATAAAAGGTAGTTTTTACCATTGGCCCATTGCTGACTCTCCCCTCGCCCACTTGTACCCCATTGTGCCCCATGTGTATCCTGATATAACTGCCCCCCCCCCCCCATTTCCTGTGTAGCCCCGAGCACGTTCAATATGTATGCATGAGTGGTGTGGATGGATATCACTGTTTACATTGGGTCTAAACCTTTAAGGAAGGCATAATGCATTAATGCGTCATGGCCTTTGTCGTCATGATGTATTAATGCAGCCCTGGCGAGTAACTCGCCAGTGCTGCATTTAAGCATCATGCTGACCCTATAGGGTTGAGACTCTCGAAGGGTCGGCATGATGCACCAATGCATTGGTGCATCATGACAAATGATGGCATCAAGACAAATGTCTTCTTTTAGTGACATGCCGTTCTTAAAAGGTTAATTGGCAGCGTAGTGCTTTAATCCATCATGCCCTTTGTCGTCATGATGCATGAATGCAGCCATTTAGTACCTCACCTGAGCTGCATTCAAGCATCATGCCGACCGCACTGGGTTGATACAGTCCGAAATGTTGTCATGATGCAAGGATGCAGCCCAGGTGAATTACACGCCAGGTCTGCATTCATGCATCATGCCGACCAAGGTTATACTACATTAAAGCGCTGTGCTCCCCTTGGAGGGTTAAGCGCTGCAGGAGGCGGGTCAGCTTTCATAGAGAGGTGCAGTGTGTAATATCAGGGTGTGCCAGTGAATGGGAATTATTACCGGGATCACAAGGACTCCGCCCGCGGAGGGGGCCATTTAGCGACCGGAGCATCAATGAACATGCATTACCATCCAACAGCCGCGAGCAACGAGGGTTGGACTCCGATGATGAAAGCCTCATTTCATTTCATGGGGGTAATTTTTGGGAGTGGAGAATTCAAATCAAAGCTCTCGCTCTCGCCATCGCGGTTTATCGGCCCGACATGTTGGGGATCGATAGTTTCGGGGGAACATTTTCCTGAAACACTAGATGCGGCCTACTTGGGGGTGGATTTAATATGCTAGATTAGCCCTATAAGTACGACGTGATGCTTTAATATTTGTCATCATGTTGGCATGATGCACTGTGTTGGTGCATCATGCCTACCATTTGGGAGTGTATCCAACCTCATAGGGTCGCTACATGAATGCATCGTAAGAGCTGCATTCATGTATCATGTTAACAAAGGGCATAGGGTACTAAAGCCCAATGCTGACCCTAAAGTGGTTATCCATATCTGATGCTATAATTCCCCATCCTAAGCCGTTAACATGTCAGGCATTTCTTGTACTACAGATTTGTAATATAAATGTTTTATTATGATAAATCAGTATTTGCGAAAACATGCAGGACAGTGGCAATGCCACCGGTCCAGCAGATTGACAAGTGTAGCAGGACTGAATGTCCAGTCACATGTTGGGCTTTTCTGAACTAGAAGAATTCAGTTGGGCTTCTAATACTGAAATACATTTGTCGATATACTGTGTAAAACTACATATCTATCCTCATTTGGCGATAAATGATTACTAATGAAATGTATTTTAAATGGACAAAACTATTTTATACTTGAAATGCATAAATTGTCAGATATGTGGCTATCCGATCCATTAAAAATGTAGCTAGTCCTGCAACATTGAAAATTTGCAGGACTGATGGCCTGTGGGATGAAAAACTTTCCGCAAAGATAAATGTGCTTATACTATCTGTATAAATGTGTCAATGGCTGTCACTATAACGTCTGTATTTTGTCTTTGTAGGTAAGTGACCATATCCTGACCATCATAAGGTGTATTGGTGTATCGGTGAGTACACAATTAAGTTTATTTGATGCATTCATGATGCATTTATGATGCATTTATCATGATGCATTTATCATGATGCATTTATCATGATGCATTCATCATGATGCATTCTTGATGCATACTATAGGGAAAGAGTTGTGTCATAAAGAACCTCACCTCTTGAAGGGTCGGCATTGTTCTCTGGTGAGGTACTTTTTGCCAGGGCTGCATTCATGCATCATTATGCAGCCGTTAACCCTTTAAGGATGACATCCAGCATCAATGCGTTAATGCATCATGCCCTTGGTCGGCATGATGCATGAATGCAGCCCTGGCAAGCAACTCACCAGTGCTAGATTCAAGTATCATCCCGATCCTATGGGGTAGCGACACTCCCAAAGGGGTCGGCAGGATGCACCAATGTAGCACCAGTTTCTCACCATTGCTGCATAATGATGACAAATGTTGTCTTTTAGCGACTTGCCATCGTTAGAGGGTTAAAAGGTTACTCTAAACATATTATATTTCGCGCTGTACATATTTCCGTGGATTTCGCAGATTTTAAAATCCGCGAAAATATTTACAGAGCTACAATTTATCCTATATAGCACTGTAAATACCTTCAAAATCTGAGAATTTAAATCCCAGCCCAAAATCATACCAGTGAAAATATATTTGTTTACAGTAACAGAGCCTAGACTGGTACAGACTGCAGTGGTAGGTAGGAGGGAGACCAGACACCCCGGTCTGTCACCGGGCGTGAGGGAATGTGAGGCACCCCCCCCCCCCCCCCCACACACACACATGTGTGGCCCCTACTCTCGTTCCCAAATCCTTCCGAAGGAAGGCTCTGGTAACTGCCAAATGTATGGATTTTGCTGGTTCTGGGCAACCCCTGCTGGTAGCTTGGAACCAGCGAACAGGAACAGGAAATGGAACCAGAAAGGCTGATGGTAATTCTACCCCTTCCAGCCTACCAGCAGGGGTTGCCCAGAACCAGCAAAATCCAAAGTTCAAGGTCATTTGGCTGTCCCCAGAGCCTTCCTTCGGAAGGATTTGGGAACGAGAGAAGTGTGGCCCCAGGCACGGTGTATATTATACCCCTGTAACTTTATACAAACACAGGGTGACACACAGGACAGAGTAGTGCCTTGTTGTTAGTCCCAGTCTAAGGCAGCACACTCCACCTTCTACAAGGTACAGGGTCTGACTCACTCAGCTGCACTATATAGTTTATACTACTTCTGTAAAACCTCGCGTACACGCCTAGCGGCACCCTGACTTTGGGCTGACCCTATAAGCCACAGTGCCCATTTGAATATAGTAACTTTAGTATTGTACTGTAGTGGCAAAAACTCACATATAAGCCGTACCCTGACCCTGGGGCGATCCTATAAGCCTCACCAGTGGCAGCCATCTTATCCCCCAGTGGCAGCCATCTTGTCCCACAGTGGCAGCCATCTTATCCCCCAGTGGCAGCCATCTTGCCCCCCAGTGGTGGCCATTTTGTCCCACAGTGGCAGCCATCTTGTCCCACAGTGGCAGCCATCTTGTCCCACAGTGGCAGCCATCTTGTCCCTCCAGTGGCGGCTATCTTGTTCCACTGGTGGCGGCCATCTTGTCACCCTTGTGGCAGCCATCTTGTCCCCCAGTGGCAGCCATCTTGTCCCCCCAGTGGTGGCTATCTTGTCCCCCAGCGGCGACCATCTTGTCCCCCTAGTGGCGGCCATCTTGTCCCCCAGTAGCGGCCATTTTTCCCCCCTGTGGCAGCCATCTTGTCCCCCAGTGGCAGCCATCTTGTCCGTCAGTGGAGGCCATCTTGTCCCCCAGTGGCGGCCATCTTGTCCCCCAGTGGCGGCCATCTTGTCCCCAGTGGCGGCCATCTTGTCCCCCAGCGGCGGCCATCTTGTCCCCCCAGTGGCAGCCATCTTGTCCCCCCACTGGCGGCCATCTTGTCCCCCAGTGGCGGCCATCTTGTCCCCCTGTGGTGGCCATTTTGCCCCTGGCTGTTTTCTAACCACCGTTACCGGAAGATGTCGCCGGGTGCACCTTAACACCTGGAGGTGTGATGGTGACATGACCCCGTGATGGTTGTTAGTTTGTGCTAACCGTGCTCAGTGTAAAAACACGGGAGGCCACGGGGGAAAGGAGGCCAAAAACAGGATCAGTCGGAGCGGGATTTAGTCTGCCTTCCAGACACACGCCTTGTTCAAACATGGCCTTCTAAAATAGAGATAAACATTAAGGTGGCCAATACTGGAACTCCAGCATTCAGACCAGGAGTTACTAGCTTGGGTTTGTGCTGTTTGGTTCTGCAGTTAAACCTCACATAAAAAGCCTAACTCGAATATTAGCCGCATCCAGACTTTGGAAATATCCTATAATAAAGCCTCACTCGGGGGTCTGATTATGGCGACTTTAGTCCTGTAGTATACATCCAAAAAAAACTTGTATAAGCCGCATCCTGACTTTGTCCTGATTCTATAAGCCACACTGGCAATCTGACTTGTGTCCTAGCCGCGGTCTATACCTGAGGTTTTACGGTACCTCCCTGTTGACTGACTGCCTTACTAGCTGGGATTGTGCCTATATCGGTGACAAGATTCTGCTTTAAAAAATCAAGAAATCTCACCTCATCCTATACTACATTTCCATGTATGTTCCATGCTTTATATCAGACTCGAAAAGGAGAGTTGGACTGCTACAACAAATTGAGAAATTGATAGTGCCCTGGGAAGGGCGGCTGCAGTAAAAATGTGTCACTAGACAGAAGATGAATTAATGTCTGCTCAGTAGCAGGGAGACCTAGCTGTACTTTAGTCTCTACTGGATGCACCCCACCCACCCTGTGTAATGTCTACCCTAGATACCCCCAGTCTCGGAATCCCAGACCAACACTGCTCCGGTCCCTCTGCTGTGTACGGTCTGGGAGCAGACATTCACTTGATACCCATTTGCGCCATTTTGGTGGTGCAAATGGGTGTGTATTGGTATTGGTCAGTACAGAGAGATGCTAATCAATATCAAAGGGGTGATAAAAGTACCTGGGGGCTACTGTACAATTAACACTTATAATTGACAGAGGTAGTTGAAAGATGTGTATTGGGATGGGATGATGGCCTGCTCCCAGGTTATCCAACTGGTAGGATAGTCGCTGGTCGAGGCTGAGATACCCCCACCCCCCACCTCCTGACCGTGTGTCTGTGGGTGTGGGTGTGGGTGTGGGTGACACTCTAGTCTACCCACCCCTACTCTCCTTCCCAAACCCTTCCGAAGGAAGGCTCTGGTAACAATCGCTTTAACCTTGAACTTGGATATCACAGGAACAGGAACCAAAATGTATGATGAGAGTTTTACCATCATACTTTCTGGTTCCATTTCCAGTTCCTGTTCGCTGGTTCCAAGCTAACCGCAACAGGGATTGCCTAAACCCAGCAAAATACAAGTTCACGGTCAAAGTGGCTGTCACCAGAGCCTTCCTTTGGAACTAGAGTCTCCCGCCCCTGTCTGCGCCTGTTTGTGTAGTCAGGGAGTGAGGTTGATACATCAGGCAGTTCTGTCATTACTCAAGGTCAAAGAGGGCGTGTCAAGGTCAACTCAATGTCAACTCAATGTCAGCCATGTCAGCCTGTAGTTAGACTGTCAAGTGTAGATAGGGGTGTGTGTGTGTGTGTAAGGGGCAGAGAGGCTGTTAACTTGGAATTACTCAGTTCGCTGAATCTCCCATGTCCACAATTAAAGAAAAATAAAGAAAAACATGGTCACCCTTTAAGAACAGCATGGCGCTAAAAGTTGACATTTGTCGTTGTGATGCACCAATGCAGCCCTGGTGAGTAACTCGCCGGGACTTCATTGATGCGTCATGCTGACCCTACGGGAGTGCTCAACACTGTAGGGTCGTCATGATGCATGAATGCAGCACTGACGAGTTACTCACCAGGGCTGCATTCATGCATCATGACGTCCAAGAGCATGATACATTAAGGCATCATGCCGTCCTTACAGGGTTACCGTTGTGTATATATGCGGTGAGGGTGTAGCTGTATACGTACAGCGGTGAGTTTATTACAGCAGGGACCGTGCCAGCCCGCCCCCGGCCCTGCCCCCGGCTAGATACACGTGGTAAATAAACCCCGCTCTCAGAGCAGGCCTGCCGCCACCGCTAAATGTAAACCAATTAAAGCCCGGCCATGCCAGCTACATGCACCCTGTATGGTATGAAGTGTTAACCCTTCAACTCAAGGACGGCATGTCGCTCAACGGCATGTCGCTCAAATATATTTGTCTTCATGATGCACCAATGCAGCCCTGGTGAGTAACTCGCCGGTGCTGCATTGGTGCGAACCCTTAGGGGGTGTCTCCATCCTGTAGGGTCAGCATGCATCACGACTACCAAGGGCATGATGCATGAATGCATCATGCCGTCCTTAAAGTGTTAAGGATACCTTAGCGCTTTAATGTATGACAATTTGGGTCGTTATGATGCATATATGCCCGTGCTGTATTCATGCATCATGTTGACTACAGGATCTGATACAC
Organism: Harmothoe impar; assembly: GCA_947462335.1. NCBI lineage: Eukaryota > Metazoa > Annelida > Polychaeta > Phyllodocida > Polynoidae > Harmothoe > Harmothoe impar. The sequence continues at coordinate 3,578,479 of OX381714.1, forward strand.
TCCCGAATGGCTATTTCATATATAACAACACCAGCGGAACAGGCTCTACAATAGTTCAGTGCACTGATGAGCTCACATAAATTGATGACGTCACAAGTGTACACAGATTATGCATGTGGTCCACAATTCATGCACATGTTCGTTTATACATCATGCCAACCCTTTGAGTTAATCCACACCAGAATGGTTGGCATGATACACCAATGCAGAGCCAGTGCCGGCACTGCATTGGTGCATCATGCCATCAAATGAATCCCAGAGGCATCATGCCGTCCTTACAGGGATAACCCCCCCCCCCCACACACACACACACACACCCACACCCCCACACCCCCCCCCCCCCCCCACACACACACACACACACACACACACACACACACACACACACACACACACACACACTCAGGACTCCAGTTTTGTCAATTTGTCAGAAACTTGTTAAACAAATATTGATTTCCAAGACGAGCGTGATCTCGGTCAGGAGAAGTCGACTCGTTGGCTTCCCCATAAAATGCCGACAAGACGCATTTCCCAGCGGCCCCGTCCTGATTATTTTGGCAAAGTGGTTGTGGCTATTTTTGCCAATTTGCTAAAAATAATAGCTGCACTTTTTAAACTGGTGGACCCTGGTTTTAATCTCAGATGGTGAAATTGGCTTTGTCACCGGGCTCCCCAGTGAGACGTAAACTGGTAAAGGTTAGCACTATGCTGAACTTCTGTATATCAATAACACATCAACTACTTGATATAGCATTGTACCTTGCAGTGTACTTTTGCATTTGAAAATGCCATGAAATTAAGTCTTAACAATTTCAAATTATATCAAATATCATATCAAATCCAAATTATATTGGACCAGAAAAGGGAAATGAGCCTACTAAATACTGGCGGTATCTGCTGTAAACATGTCGTGGAAAAAAATCGACACATGGTTTCAGAAATCAAACGCACTGAGTAAATACACAATATGATTATGACGCTGTTACTATCACATCCTGTAGGCTCTACTACTATAGGGGGACAAGATGGCTGCCCACACCGGGTGACCCGTTACAGCGGTATATAGTAGATGTGTTGAGGGTCAGGTGACCAGCTGTTACCCCTCCTCTCCCCTCACTCAGTGCTAACTGCAGTTAGTCACCACAACTATCGATCACCTACCCCTTACACAGGGGCTGCGTTCGAGTCACACCGTGGTCCTCTACTCTGGTGAGACCTATTTCCTGCACATGTCAAGTGGTTCCCTTTATGTCCATGTTGTTGTCAGACGTTACATCGTCAACAAACACCGACCACATCACCACATCCCTGTACTGTACCACAAACAGAACAGGCACTCTAATGACGGTATGGTCGCTGAAAGCAGTCTTTGCCAAATCCTGCCGGACAGTGGCAATGTCCACCTAAAATGTCTGTGGTCCAGCAAAATACCTGGTGTTGCCGGACCAGATGCCCTCCATATTCTAGGCTTTTCAAAACTGAAAGAACTTTTCAATATTTCAAGTAGAGCTGAAGTTAGAAGTCAGAGACTACACACTGTTATTTTATGGAGAATTTCTTATAAAATTGATTTAATAAAATATTAAATTACCCTAAATTGTATGCTTTTAGTATTTGGTCCTGCAGAAATCTATCCATTCCTGTGAAATTTGCAAACTGCAGGACTGAATGTCCTGCATAGTGAAAAAGTTTTTGCAAAAACTGTAAAAGATGACATTTGTCAGTTTGATGCACCAAAGCAGCCCTGGAGAGTGACTCGCCGGTGCTGCAGTGATGCCTCATGCCGACCCTCCAGGGCATAATGCTTGAATGCAGCACTGGCCAGGGATGCATTCATGCATCATGCCGACCAAGGGCATGATGCATTCATTTGAAGGGTTGAGGTAACATTTGTCATGATACATTTGGGGCAGCACCAAACCGTTAGAGGTATCACTGCATTGGTGCATCATGACAACCACTTAGCCCCAAAGGGTCGGCTTGACGCATGAGCTTGGAAAGTAACTCGCCTTTTACTCGCCTCTAGGGCCCCTCTAGGGCTGCACTCATTCATCATGCGTGTTACTTGCTGGGGCTGCATTGGTGCATCATGACGACAAATGTCAATTTTTAGTTACATTTGTCCTTAAAGTGTTAAAGGCTGAACAGCGTATACTTTGAACAACAACCATATGTCTCACACTTTGTGGTTTTATACTTAATTGTCCCAAATGAACCCCCCCCCCCATCTCCCCCCCCCCCCTAGTTACACGGCTCTGCTGCGCCTCATGAGCCCCTTTCTAGTCACGTGACGCCATAACCGGAAGTAGCAGTGTCTGACGTACTTCCTGTGTGTGACGTAGTTCCGGTGTTTGTCACTAGGGGCTCAGTGGAAGCTTGTTAACCCTTTAAGGACCGCATGTCGTTTTAATACTTCATGTACCTTCATGTCCTTTGTGGTCATGATGCATTTATGAATGTAGCCCTCACCAGTGCTTCATTCATGCATCATACTGAGCTTTTCGGCTGCATTCATGCATCATGATGGTAAAGGCATACACTATTGGCGGTATTCAGCAGTTAACTCTTTGTCGTCATGATGCACCAACACAGCCCTGGCGAGTAACTCACCCGGTGCTTCATTGGGCTAACTGTGCCGACCCTTTGTGAGTGTCTCAACCTCATAAGGGCAGCACTGGCGAGTTACTCGCCAGGGCTGCATTCATGCATCATGACGACCAAGGGCATGATATATTCAGGGATAAAAGTTTTTCCCGGGTTTCAACTTCTTCTTTTTTATGTCGCCAAGACCTGTACTTAACTATAGAGGACCTTTATTCAGGGGCCCCAATTTGAAAGTATATTTAGAGATTGGTCACTCTCATCCCTGTATATCCTTAGAGGGTTAAAGGCTTAGGAGCGGGCTGGGAGACGCCCGGGAGACGCTGACATTGTCACTGTAGGTGTTAGAGGTACGTGCCTACCATGGGGACACATCTCAGGCAAACTTTGATGACGGGTTCCAGGAGCTCGGCAATTATTAGATATTTTGGTCTGCATGATAGGCTCAACTTTTGTACTCCTGGTTTTGAAACTAAAAATGAACTTTAGTTCACGAGGAGGTTGTTATCCCGACGGACCACAAACTTGAAATGAACCTTATGAACTGCCATTATGAGGAATAAGGCAGCAGTGGAGGGGCGGGGGGTACTAGTAGTTGGCTTTATTCTTTTTTCGTGGGGGGGGGGGCAAAAACGTAGACCCCTCGTGGAGCAGGAGGGGGAAGGTTTAACCACTTTTCACCGCTGTTTGCAGAAAAAGCCACAAGGTCACTCAGCCAGCGCGCTATCATATTTCATGAATTATCATGAATTTCAACACTGCCAGACGGGAGGGGGGGGGCAGTTTTTGTCTTCCAGAAATCCACCAACCCCCAACCTCCTAAAGGAGTTGATGAGAAATGACCACCTCCTCAGAGTGTATAGGGCAGGGGAGTGAAGGTAGGTGAGGGCAGGCAGTGTACTGAAGTGTTAGAGCATGGGGCTCAAGGTGGATAATTCATCCCTCTACACGTGTATAGGGCAGGGGCTATAGGGGGGCAGGGGACTCAGGGTAGTGTGCTAGGCTGTAGGATAAAGTCTCCCAGCCCAATACTTTATTACGGGCTGGGAGCAGGGCTAAATCTCACTTGGTGGCGCAAAAGACAGTCTTTGCGAAAACTTTTTCGGCATGCAGGACACTCCCAACTTCAGACAGATTTTAATTTAATTCAAAGGGGTAATTAATTTCGGTAGGGGCTACAGTTTATTAACTGCTATACTTTAAAGGGGTAATTAAAATATGTGTATTGGGGTAAAATGGCAGTCTGCTCCCAGGCTATCCAAATAGGATAGACGCTGGCCGAGTCTGTGTAGAAGGGCAGCATGGGCTGCAGGGAGGTGAGGGTAGAGTACTTGGCAGGGAGAGTGAACTAGACCCGCGATGCTAGACTTCTAATGTAGGCGAAAGAAAACCACCGAGACAAAAACACAAAAAACACGCCGCCTGCGGGTCGCTTCTGTTAGGGAGCCGGGGCCGTGGGGGCGGAGGCCAAGGGAGAGGCAGCAAAAAATGCAGGTAGGAGGAAAAAGGGACGGTCGGTGGTGAAAAAGGGGATCGGGGTGCAGCAGAAAAACTGCACAATAAACAAAGTTTCTTTTACAGCGGAGGCGGTGGTGGCCATATTGTTTGTTGTCAAGGAGACGCTCGTGGTTTGAGGCTTTGTGTAGTCAGTAACCATTCCGTGTTATTTAGTGTGGGTTAGCTGCGGCGAGTTACTCGCTGTTATTTAGTGTGAGTTAGCTGCGGCGAGTAACTCGCTGTTATTTAGTGTGGGTTAGCTGCGACGAGTAACTCGCTGTTATTTAGTGTGGGTTAGCTGCGACGAGTAACTCGCTGTTATTCAGATTTAGTGAGTAACTCGCTGTTATTTAGTGCGGTTTAGCTGCGGCGAGTAACTCACTGTTATTCAGCATTGGCGAGTAACTCGCTGTTTTAGTATGAGTTAGTTGTGGTGAGTAACTCGCTGTTATTCAGCTTTGGCGAGTAACTCGCTGTTATTCAGCTTTGGCGAGTAACTCGCTTTTATTCAGCTTTGGTGAGTAACTCGCTGTTTTAGTGTGGGTTAGCTGTGGCGAGTAACTCGCTGTTATTGCATTGGTGCATCGCTGTTATTTAATGTGGGTCAGCTGTAGCGAGTAACCCGGGCCATAAATTCATGCAGGTTGATATACACATGTACACCGCCGCATGTGACTCTGTGTGACCTCTCCCCGTGTCGTGTATAAAAAAGGCGGTTTGAGGGAGCTGAGTTACATGTAAGGCTGCTGTGTATTTGTGTTAGGGACCGGCCAGATATACCGTAATACCTCGGTTTTAGCTGGATATTAACGGAATGTGGGTTTGAGAGGAACGATTTGACTTACCGTAAAACCTCGCGCATAAGCCTAACTCGCGTCTAGGCCGCACCTAGAGTTTAGAGTTAGAGCCGATTCTATAAGCCGCCCCTGATCTGACTCGCGTACTGGCCGTGGCTTATACGCAAGGTTTTATGTTACAATAAGAGTGCTTGGAATATGTTTTAGATATATATAATTTCTTTATTTTAAAACCTCACCTGTAAGCCAAATGGGAGTTTGGGGGTCTAAATTCGGCTTTAGGCAAATAAAATTTGGCTTATAACGCAGGTTCTACGGCAGATGAGGCAGGGTGTGTCTGTGAATGCACAAAGAATGTACGGTGAGTGTACATTTCAAAAATGTACAGCACGAAATAAACTACGTTACACTAGGAAATAGTGTGAGTGGTGACCAAGAATGTGACGGGAGAGTGACTACAGATTTGGACCACACGGAGAGGGAACTCCCTGGTTGTGCCTCTACACGGGTTCCCACAATTTAGACCGTCTCGCTGTGTCGAATTTTAGCAAAAGTGCCGTGTCGTTGTGTAGAATTTTATAGATATATATATAGAATATACTAGGGCCTCATAAAATGCCTGTGTCCGTCAAATTTTAAAAGGGACCTGTCGCCGTGTCGCACGTGTCGAATTTTACCCGTGTAGAGGCACCTGGTTGGCTAGTCTCAACGTCAGACCAATGTTGCGCCAGCCCGATAGAGGGCGTTTGGGGCGTCTTACATAGGTCTGACTGTGGGGTCGAAAATATGGCCAATTTTGACGGTTTATAAAGATATTTTTGCTAATAGGTGCTGGACATAACTTTATAATACTAAATAAGGATGCAATTCTCTTATAATTTTGAAAAATGGTGTAGCATAACCATAATAAATTTGTCAACAATCAGCTGTCAAACCATGGCGACGATCCGCCATGTGCTTCGCCTCATTGGCGGCCTATGGAGGATGCATCCATTATCGCCCATAGAATGAAAATGTCCATTTTCTCCTTTCCCTCTTGTGTCATATCCATGTCATTTGAAATATAGCTTAATTACATCATAAAGAGCACTCGGTTTAAATAACAGCAATATGACACTAGTGGAACACCCCAAACGGCCATTGTTTACATGATTAAACTATTAAGTACTAAGGTTCTTCTGCGTCCCATTGGGCGGCGCCCTCATGCACGCAGTCAGACCTATGTAAGACGCCCCAAACGCCCTCTATCGGGCTGGCGCAACATTGGTCTGACGTTGAGACTACTGGTTGGCATCCGTCTCAGAATGGAGTCTAGCAGAACCGTCAACCCTGTAAGGGCTGCACACGGCTTTAATGCATCATACCCTTGGCCGTCATGATGCATGAATGCAGCCCTGGTTAGTAACTCACCAGGGCTGCATTCAAGCATCATGCTGACACTAGGGGGTTTAGACTCTCCTTAAGGGTCGGTATGATGCATCGATGCAGACCTGGCGTGTAGCTCGTCAGTGCTGCTTTTCTGCATCATGCCGACCATATGGGGTCGAGACTCTTGAAGGTCCGGCATGATGCATGAATGAAACCCTGGTGGGTAACTCACCAGGGCTGCATTCAAGCATCATAACAACACGGATTTTTAGCGCATTAAAGTGGCCCTACATGGGTAAAATTTGACACGGGCGACACAGCAACACAGGGTTTTATAAATCGACACTGGTGACACAGGGCTTTTAAAAATGGACGGAAACATAAAATTTAGATATGAAAATCGACAGACAGAGGTTTTTCCATTAGTTGCGATATACCTAAAAAGTGACACAGTGACATGCTGTCTCCCCTTAAAAGTGACGCAGTGACAGGCTCAACAATCTGGGTACCCATGTAGAGGCACACTAAAGCACTGTGCGGCCCTTACAGGACTAAAACCCACAGCTGTGGCTAAAATAGCCCTGGACACGTAAGGCAGCCATCCCCGCTTCTTTCATCTACGACTGTCGCCGAGCGACTCTAAAAATAACGCGCTGAGTAGTCAATCGGCTCAAAGACACAAACTGCCGTCTTCACTGTGAGATGTGAGTCCCTCAGAGCTGGGAGGTCTAACCAGTATACACAAGGTTAGAGGATGTGTTAGCCCTTCAAGGATGGACGTCGCTAAAAGATGATATTTGTCATCATGATGCACCAGTGCAGCCCCAGCGAGTAACCCGCCGGTGCTGCATCGGTGCATCATGCTGACCCTTCGGGAGTGTCTCAACCCCGTAGGGTAGGCATGATGCTTGAACGAGTTACTCGCCAGGGTTGCGTTCATGCATGACGACGACCAAAGGCATGATGTATTAAGGCATCATGCCATACGGTTAAAATGATAGACCTGCTAGAATATATGCCTTAAACTTCTTAGTATACCTTTAGGGGTTATATTTAGCTGTAGACAGTGTGCCTCTGCCCCTTCCTCCCTCTTCTCTCCCTTCCTCCTTCCAGTTCATAGCAATCTTATAAAAACCCAAAGCCACTACGGCTTTTTGCCGTAAAATCCTTGACTTTGTCGCCTTGTTAGATGTATACTACAGGTACAGTAATAAAGTAGCCATACTCAGACTCCTGGCGAGGCTGATGGGATTCCCACACAGTAGCGGACAGCTTATACACAAGGTTTCACCGTACTTTAAGTTCTCCATTTGGGTTTAACCGATTTTTCTTCGCATTCTAAATCTTACTTAAATACATTTCAAACACTGCAAAGGTATATTTAGATAATAGAGGTCAATTAGATGTCATCAATGGGTGTTAATAGGTCACAGAGGGATCCAATGTCCCCCAACCATGGGCTTTTCTAGCTTATTTTCAATGGGGGGAATAAAAGCGTGCACGCTTTTACTCCCAAATGACCATATATTGGGCAATAAAATCTAATTTGAGCAAGTTTGTAGGGAATTAGGGGGAATGGAACAGATAGAAAGTCAAATATATTATTTGCGAACATTCTGCCTCATCGTTAGGGAAATCAATTCTTTAGTCCCACACATCGGATGTACTAACTTTAACTAAATACTACAAATGCCACATCTAGAGGTCCACTGTGGTGGTACTGGTGGCTGGTACAGGGTGTGTGTGTGGGGGGGGGGGGGGGGTGACAGGGGGTTAGGTAGCTGGGATTAAACATAGCTATAACAAGGCAGACCCCAGTGGCAGCTCTGTGTGCTGCCGTCTTAGCACCTCTTAATGCCAATAGGGGGTCAATGTACACACTTAACATTACAGTAGTCCTGCCAAGACATCACGTGCATTACATTCCTGTCCCCAATTAGTAATATGTACATGTAGGTGTGCCCTTGTACATGTAGGTGTGACCTTGTACATGTATGTGTGACCTTGTACATGTAGGTGTGACCTTGTACATGTAGGTGTGCCCTTGTACATGTAGGTGTGACCTTGTACATGTATGTGTGACCTTGTACATGTAAGTGTGACCTTGTACATGTAGGTGTGACCTTGTACATGTAGGTGTGACCTTGTACATGTAGGTGTGACCTTGTACATGTAGGTGTGACCTTGTACATGTAGGTGTGACCTTGTACATGTAGGTGTGACCTTGTACATGTAGGTGTGACCTTGTACATGTAGGTGTGACCTTGAACATGTAGGTGTGACCTTGAACATGTAGGTGTGACCTTGTACATGTAGGTGTGACCTTATACATGTAGGTGTGACCTTATACATGTAGGTGTGACCTTGTACATGTAGGTGTGACCTTGTACATGTAGGTGTGACCTTGTACATGTAGGTGTGACCTTGAACATGTAGGTGTGACCTTGTACCTGTAGGTGTGACCTTGTACATGTAGGTGTGACCTTGAACATGTAGGTGTGACCTTGTACATGTAGGTGTGACCTTGTACATGTAGGTGTGACCTTGTACATGTAGGAGTGACCTTGTGATATGGGTGTGACCTTGTACATATATACGTGTGGCCTTGTAATATTGGTGTGACCTTGTACATATATATGTGTGGCCTTGTAATATTGGTGTAACCTTCTAATATAGGTATGATCTTCTACTGGGACCTTTTATATATAAGTGTGACCTTGTGCATATAGGTGTAACTTCTTTTTACACATAGGTGTGACCTTGTACACATAGGTGTGACCTTGTAAATATAAGGCGACAAGAGTCAATAGCCGGGGCAGGGAGAGGTGAGCGAGCCAAGTGAATTTGGCACAGGTGCTTTTTGTTGGACGGTGTATAGAAGAGCCCCCCCCCCCCGCACACAGCCAGTCTAAACAACCAGGCAAATACCGAGTCCATGTGGGCAGAAGGACTGTATATGTGTGCATGCCGTCATGACATATTGCAGCCTTCCTACATCAAGACTATTTGCACGGAGGTAGGTTTTTCTTGGATTTCAATCTTTTTATTTGTACTGCGGAGACCTGTGGTTATGTGCACACTCCTGGTAAAGGGCTTTTATGTAAATCATTCATCCCTTTGTTTGGTATGAATAACCAGATATACATTATTGGCCGATATAAAAGGGGTGATGGATTTGAAGGTGGGGGGGGGGGGTGGTTGGCCAACAATTTTGTTCAGAAAAGAATTTACCTATGATGAAAAGAAAAGCGAACGCGTTCAAAGGAGGCGATTGAAAACATTATAACCCCTCTAAAAGAGAAATGATGAAAAATGTCCTTGAAAACCACCACCATCCTGGCACCCCTTGTATTTAGATAATGGCCCCCTCCCTGAGACAGTAAAACAAGGAGGTGTAAGATATGAGTATTGAGTAGTGTGAGAACCGGGTGGGGGGGGGGGGGCAGGCAGGTGGGTATAGGGGTCAGGCTGGACGTCCTGTGGGCGCATCCATTGCTTGATCTGGTATTGGCGAGACAAGCACTGATAACAGCAGACACATGGGTACCAACTGTTACATAATGCACCCTAAGAATTCCGCGGGGAAGGCCAGGGAATTATCTCATTGGTTGATAATTCATCCAGCTACACGCCTATAGACAGGCGGCACCAGTCGTGTATTAGCTGGTGGTGGTGTCTGTCTTCTACATAGCTAGGTGGGTGTGAAATGGGCAGTATGGCCGACTAGTGTTTGTATAGGGGAGGAAGAAGAGGTATATAAAGTCATGTACAGTGGGCCCCGGAGGAGGCATCTATGTGCCCCATCATGGGTAAAAGACGACACGAGCGACACGGCCCTTTTGAAAATCGACGGACGCACATTTTTATGAGGCCCTGTTATATGTTAAATACATAAAAATCGATACAGTGACACGGCCCTTTTGCTAAAAATCGACACGGCGACACAGTCAAAACTGTGGGGACCCATGTAGAGGCACATCTGTGCAGTTAGAGGAAAACATATATATACTGTGTACGTAGCATCACAAAGTTACCAGAAGTAATGCCAAAGGAAGTTTTAATTGTGAAAAATGACGACTCAACTAAGGATGGCATGTCGCTAAAAAGTAAATTTGTTCGTCATGCCCAGCCAGTAACACCGATGCTGCGTTGGTGCATCATGATAATCCTTCAGGAGTGTATCAGCCCTGTAGGGTCGGCATGATGCTTGAATGCAGCACTGGCGAGTTACTCGCTAGGGCTGCTAACAAAGACGTACTGCATTAAAGGCTTACAGCACTATGCAGCCCTTAAAGCTGCTGTATGTAGTACATCTAAACCCCATTATATACATACCGTGCATTAATGGGATCCCTTCAAGCACAGAATGGGCTGTCAAGGTCTAGGGACTGTTAGAGGAGGAATAGGAGCTGGAGATGCAATGTTACATAATACCACATGTCTATTACCCCTCCTGGTGTGAGGGCCTGGGGGGCTGCCCACAACACTAGATAAGAATCTACAAGCACCATCACACTGTATTCAATATCAGATTTATTGGTATCACAGACTTTGATTCTAAAACAAATAGATTTGATATGGAATACTATTATCTAGTGTTGTGGGCAGCCCCCCAGGCCCTCACACCAGGAGGGGTGATAGACATATGGTACTATGTAACATTGCATTTACAGCTCTCCTCCTTCCCTGAAATTCCCTCAACCTTGGCAGCCCTTTCTGTGCTTGAAGGGATCCCTTTAATGTATAGTCTCCCTTACTGGTGTATAACCCAGATGTCACTAAAAGATGACATTTGTCGTCACGATGCACCAATGCAGCCCAAGCGATTAACTCGCCGGTGCTGCATTGGTGCATCATGCCGACCCTCCGGGACTGTCTCAATCCCATAGGTTTGCTTGCCATGATGCTTGAATGTAGGACTGGTGAATTACTTGCCAGGGCTGCAGTCATGCATCATGCCGACCAAGGGCAAGATACATTCATGCATTATTTCATGGTACAGCACTCCCCATTGACTTAACCAAGGAAGGCTGTATTTAACACCCCCGTGAAATAACCCTTGCCCGTATTTAACGGCCTGTCAAATTATCAAAATAGTTGATTTAACCACTATAAAATAGCTTTTTTAGAGCAATTAAGTGGACTTTTGACAAATATTGTTAATAAGGACATGAAATAAACACAAAGGAACACTCGTAGAGTTCCCCACTGAGGGTTATTTCACTCGGCTTCGCCTCATGAAATAACCCTTGGTGAGGAACTCTACTCGTGCACCTTTGTCTATTTATGCCGTCCTTAAAGCCCCAGCTCTCCTATAAATAGGGCTGAGTACCTGTCCCGACTGCGCCCTGACTGTCGGTGGAGGGGTACCGAGACCTGCGGGTTTAAAGGGATACGTAGACAGTACCGTATCCCTAACCCATGAATGCAGAGTTCAGTATCAGGGTGTGCACCCTAAAGGCCTGACCGTAGTCAATACGCTGTCAATGCACCTGGACACCGGGAGGGGACAGGCTGTCAATCCCCTCACCACTCTCCCAGCACAGTCTAAGCCTCCCACCCGTCAGTTAAAAGTCAATTTTGTTGTTTTTTCGCTTTAAAAGTCACTTATTTTGTAGATTTTGAGAAAATGTCAGTTAAAAAAATATATTCTGAGCAAAGTTTTGAAAATACTACAAGAGACGGTGAAATGAAGCATTTGACTTCTAGATTTTCCAAAATGTCTGGGTGCAGTTATTATGCGGAAAGCGGGTTATACCGGTACTAAACTAAACTAAACTGAGACTGAAAAACAGTGGGAACCCTGGTCTCTACGAATGCCAAAACGCTCAAAATCTTTTGTGGGAGAAGGGAGAAAAATGGTATTACTTGTCTGCTCTCCTATCTCCATCACATACTGCAGTGGCTCTACGCGAAAAATAGTTCTGAAGTTTATCGACAATTTCTACCATAAAAACATGTTCAATACTTCTATAACTTTGAACATTTGCTCTTCACCTATCCCTTTACATATTTGAATCGAATCATATTTTGATACATATCTTTAAAGCATGTCATAGGCAGGTTTTCAGGGTGATCCGCCGCCTTTTGGCAGAGAAGGAAGTAGTGCTGGTACAAACGTGTGGAAGAATCTGCTGGGAGATCATCCTGTCACAGGTGCAAGCCCCACCAATATACCCCCCCCCCCCCCACCCCCACCACCACACACACAGAGTCACCAGCAAAGAGACTGGTAGATCCGTATTGATTCCTGCACGGTCCACTAGGTGGCAGGGCTGACAGTGGTTAATAATAATGACCGTATTACACGGCCATTGACTCACACGGCGTCCACCCAGCGTCCACCCAGTGTCCAGCGGCAGGTGGCACCACTTTCATCTAGTAACCCTGTAGGGGCAGCAGAGTGCTTTAACCCTTTAAGGATGGCATGATGCCATGATGCATCATATTCTTGGTCGTCACGATGCATGAATGCAGCCCTGGCTAGTAAATCGCCGGTGCTGCATTGGTGCATCATGCTGACCCTTAGGGAGAGTCTCATCCCATAGTCATGAGGTCAGCATGATACATTAAGGTATTATGCCATCCTTAAATGGTTTTTGTGGTCATGATGCATGAATGCAGCCCTTGTGAGTCTTCTCGCCAGGGATGTATTCATTCATCATGACGACCCTACACTTGTGAAGAGTCAACATGATGCACCAATGCAGCACCGGCAAGTTACTTGGGGTGCTGCATTAGTGCATCATGCCGACAAATGTCAATCTTTTAGCGACATGCCATACTTAAAGGGTTAATGGGTGAAGTCACCTGTAATGGCGGCCACACCCTGATCCCCACCCCCACCTCCAACCCCTGTTCTACTGCCTGTCTACTCTCGTTCCCAAATCCTTCTGAAGGAAGGCTCTGGGGACAGCCAGTACGACCCTGATCTTCGATTTTGCTGGGTTTAGGCAGTCCCTGTAGTTAGCTTGGAACCAGCGAACAGGAACCAGAAATGGAACCAGAAAGTATGATGGGAAATACAGGTAAAACTACCATCATACATTCTGGTTCCTGTCCACTGGTTCCAAGCTGGGATTGCCCAAACCCAGCAAAATCCCAAGTTCAAGGTCATACTGGCTGTCACCAGAGCCTTCCTTCAGAAGGATTTAGGAACGGAGTACTGCCTGTTCTGCCCACGGGTTATACGCGAACCAAACCACTAGAACGGGTTATACATTATTCTTAAATTCTAGGGTCGTGTAATATGAGGGTTTTTGAAATCATAGACCAGTACTAGAATCACAATTTTCAGACCCCAGGTGCGAGTTAAGTTGGGGTGTGGGTTATATACAGTATATATATATGGCTTTGACTCCAGCTATATTGGGGTAGGCGTACATATGGGTAGCTTGTGTTGGTCATCGCCTTTCACTAACACGGTATACACTACACTTCCACCGCTTAGTCTTCTATGTATAACTGCAGTAGATCACCAGGCGGCTTTATACTGAGGTATAGACCACTCATCAATCTCATGTCTGGAAGGCTGATAGATTAACGAGAAAATACCGACATATACCGTAAATTGTTGCGGAGCCGCGGCTAGTATGTGAGTCAGATTGGCGGTGTGGCTTAAACGGGACTAGCGCATTAGGGTAAGGGGGCCGCCATCTTGGCTCAGAGCAATGCATTGTGGTTAGGCTCCCGACTCCAGAGCAGTGCATCATGGGAGAATTTCTTATCAGCCCCTTTGTTCAAGGTGTGAGGAGAGGGGATTAGCCTGATAAGGAGATGGAGTTTAGCCCCCGACTACCTCAGGTACCAGGATGTGCTAGTCCCGTATAGGATCGGCCCAGGGTTGGGGGTGCGGCTAACATGGGAGTTAGGCTTATACGCGAGGTTTTACGGTATAGCCTTTATGGTAGAGCGCTGGTGTACTGCATACTGGTCAGACAGACCGGTCTACCAGGTATGTCGCTGCCTCACAGCCGCTTTACACGGGGTGTTATTCACCGTGTATTCATACGCCCCTTTCTATACCCAGGTAGCAGGAGGCCTTATACAGGCGGCCATTGCTTGATCTGGTACTGGCGACTGATAACAACTATTACAATGGGTACCAGTTGTTACATAATGCACCCTAAGAAGTCTACAATGAATGCAGGGGGATTATTCCGAGATTATCTAATTGGTGGATAATCCATCCAGCTACACGCCTATACCCACTTAACCCACCCACACCCCATCTCACCCAAATCCCTGCCCCACCACTTCACCCCCTACCCCCCCCCCCCCCTCCTCACCCCCTCACCCTGGGGCTGCACCTGTCCGAACCCGGTAACCATGGTAACAGGCAGGTGTGGCACCGATATATGGGTGGCTGAAGTAGGAAAACACAGCGCGGATCTCCCAGCGTGCACCCACATACACCGACATACTCCCGTATACTCCGGTATACGCCACATGGGGCCTGTGTACATCAAGCAGAGATGAAAGCCGTCCTCGATCACAGCGAGATATAGATCTACCCTCTTTAAATACACACTCAAAATAGGCATTTCAGAATGATAGAGCTATTTCGGTACCTATAGAAACTTAAAGTGAGACACAGCAAAGTTAGCATGCTATTTAATGACTTCACCGTTCAGCTTGATCTGACTAACTGTGATAAAAGGTAGATTCCACTTGAGCAGAATTTCTAACTTGATGAAACCCCGGTTGTAGTCAGATTTGAAAATCTGAAATATTCACTCTGGTAAATACTACCGATTTTCCAGCCAGCCCTGGCCAGGTCTTCATCTGGGAAGACATCCGCCATAGCTGAATCCACTCTTCAGGGTGTCAGAGTTATTATGTTGGTATTATGTTGTCAGTGAGAGGTGCCCAAAAATCTGCCAGTCCTTCGGGAGGGCTGACTCGCTCAACCAGTACCTTTTTCCGCCACAAGGGCTGCAAATGGGACTGGTCCAACTGCTCAATTTAGATTGTTACTTCCTGTCAGGCTGTGGACAGGAATGAGTACAGGATTTGATTGGTCAACCCCTGAGGGCAAATTAGTGAAATAAGTTTTTTATATGAGTTTGCCCAGACTCTACTATTTTAGAGTCGGGGCTTGAGACTGTCAGGAGGGCTGCCTCAGTGGTCTGAATATGACCCACATGGTCCCAAACCATGTAATACACTCATTTGTATGAGGAAGGCATTGTCTGTAATAAGGTTTGGTTTCAGTGCCAATAACAATGAATATATTGGTTTCGATATGAGTGGGGAACTCTGTATTTGTATGCCAACTCTATGGGCATTTTCAACAAATTGGTCTGAACAACAGAAACATGGTTTTGAGCTACTGAGTGTTTGAGTGCAGATGTACTTCCCATTGTGCACCCAGCAGTGTACCTAGTACCGTAAAACCTCGCGGATAGGCCGCGGCTAGTACGCAAGTAAGTCAGATTGCCAGTGATTCATAGGATCAAGACTCGGGGATCAAGACAAAGTCAGGGTGTGGCTTATACATGAGTTTTAAAATAAATGTAAATAGTATGTAAATACAGAGGCAGCAGACGCAGGCACTGTGAGAGGGGGGGGGGGGGTGGATGCTGGGGATGTGTACGTGGTCATATACTGGAAGTGGTGTAGGTGTAGTTGGGGGGGAAAGTGTGTGTGTCATCTTTTTTAACTTTTTGAGATGTCAAACTATGTGGTGGTAACTGCCTTACATACAGCATCACAAAACACTTCCAACATGTATTCCTTTTCCTCAGCTTTGACATGAGATAAATCTCTCTGACATGATATATAACACCGGTACCCTTGTAAATGTTTCTTTCCTATACTAATGTGTCCTTGTTTGTCCTTTGTAGGTAAGTGTGGCTTCCTTAACGATACACAGACATCTGTACACCTAACTGTGGGTAAGTTAAACATCTCAACCAGGCTCTTCAAAAACGGAACCAAAATACACTGCAAATTGACAAGTTTCTTATATACCCGTTACAATTCAAATTTGTCAAATGGTTATTTCACACCAGTGGAAACTGCAAATTGACCGGATTGTAATCTACCCATTACCATTCAAATTTATCAAATAATTCACACCAGTCGAAACAAGAAGTACACCAGCGGTCTGTGCAGTGTGCTGAAAAACTGGGAAGTGACCTCTCCTCTATAATTGGTGATGTTCCAAATCTGGGACAACAAAGCCAGATATTCATACACTTACATGAAGTAGTTCTAGCATGTAGAACACAGTAATGCCGCTTCTCACCCTCCACATGCCCTATAGATGTGACTTGTCTCCCAGGATAGTAAAGGCAGGGACCCTGACCCAACACCCCTCTAGTTAAATGAGGACCACTTTAACCCTTTAAGGACAGCATGACGCTAAAGGGCGACATGTGTTGTCATGATGGACCAATGTGGCCCTGGCAAGTAACTTGCAAGTGCTGCATTTGTACATCATGCTAAGCCTTCAGGAGTATATCTGTAGGGTCGTCCTCCCTGGCGAGTTACTCGCCAGGCCTCTATTCGTGCATCACGCTGACAAAAGACATATGGCATTAGCACATTCTTCGGCCCTTAAAGAGCTAAGTTACCATAATGACACACTCCTGCGAAAAGCCGCAATAAAGCATCTACGGTATGTGTAGGAATGTTGAACGTTACCAGCAACATGTTGGGTCTCTGACCTGTTCCTGTACCCCTCCCCCCCCCCCCCCTCCACCAGTCTCAGTGGTTGTGAGAGGACCACAGCTGGGAAAACAGCAGTTACCTGCCCCGGTCTTACTGCTGTTTGTTCACTCAGCTCATTGAGGCTACATGGGGTGGGTTGTGGGGTGCAGGAGTAGAAGTGATGGAAAACCTTCTTGGAGCTGTAGAATAAGGTACCGGTACACAACCTCTGAGGCGGAGAAATTTACATGACTTTTGAAATTTGATTCCATTAGAACATGTGGAGTTTGAACCCGCACTGGTCCACATTTTAAAGTACCCATATCCTAATATAGGCCAATTTTGAGACTATATAAACAAACCAGAATATGTCAAATTTTGAATCAACTTAGAGTTTTAACTATTCTAGAAACGTGTTCATGATAAATTGCTAAGCGCACTATTCGCTCATTACTCTATTATTACTCCATCAGAGCTTGGGCGCTCCACAAGGGTAGAAAGTAGTTCCGTCAGGAGGGGCTATTTAGCCCCTTTACACCGCCTCATTAGCAGTATAATCCCCGCTGTAAGAGTCCCTAGTAGATTTACTGAGTTTATCATGTTGAATGTTAAATAAGGTAGAAAGGATACATGTAGGCGTGTGAGCTGTCGGGCGGCGGAGATTACGACGTGGGACTACTTTGTTTTGAGGAGGTTTAATTAACGACGAGCCGGCTGGTAACAACAACATGCTCCTTGAGAAGTAATGGGGTCCAGTGGGAGGAACTAGTAGTGGGAGATGTTACACAGGTAAATACATACATGGTAGTCAGACAAAATGTGCTAATTGGCTATTATTCTGGGAGATATATCATTGGTTCCTATTAGAAATGTAAATGTAGAATTCCCTGGTGAATTCACAAAGGGGAGTTTTTTCAGTTACCACACTAAATAGGTATGGCATCACAGGGATGGGATTCCTCCTGCAGTTGTAGGATTTCCTACACTTTTAAGTAAAAATGTCGACCTTTCTGATTTGTCCAGATCTGTTTAGACATTTTTCAGGACGGGGGGGGGGGGGGGTCTGTAACTCAAATTGTCACAGGGTGAGCAGAATAGATGACAGAAGGAATTAGAATACACTATTTGGTAATAGACTTTCAACTTGTATCGATTTGGTGGGACACAGCCCTTAGCTTGTATTTGGAGTAACGTGAAGCGACCATTAGGAATGTCCTGCATCGCAAAAAAGTTTTCACGGACACTGC
The DNA here is from genome assembly GCA_947462335.1 of Harmothoe impar. NCBI lineage: Eukaryota > Metazoa > Annelida > Polychaeta > Phyllodocida > Polynoidae > Harmothoe > Harmothoe impar. Next base: position 3,596,642 of record OX381714.1, read on the forward strand.
AAATGTCACCTTTTAGCGTGGGAGGAGACAGTTAGGCCAAATTAAAAAAAAGTTTTTTCAGGTCACCTGACCGAGCCTACTAAAACAGGGCCGACCCTACATGGTTTTTTTTTACAATATTGAAGAAATTCTCATATTTTTATGCATAAATTTTAGGGTTTACACAAAAACTGGCCCTAGACTTTCTCCCCATATTACCTGAAACATACCTTTTATTCATTTTTGGCCTTAGTACTGCTGACCAGAGACCAGGTGACCAGGGCTCCTTCCCCTGCCTAGCTGCGACCATTGAGGCTGGTTGATGGGGGCTTTACCTCCTACACGACTGTCCAGCTTCACCATAAGCCATAATTTGTGCTGGTCGTCGTGTCCAGATCAACCCTCTTCTGTCCCTCCTGGCCGCTCGCCTTGTAAGGCGGCATGATGCTTTAATGCACTGTGTCCTTTGACGTCATGATGCATGAATGCAGCCCTGGCGAGTCCATCGTCTGGGAGTGTATCAACCCTGCATGGTCGTCATGATGCATGAATGCAGCCCTGGTGACTTAGTCCCCAGGGCTGCATTCATGCATCATGATGACCAAGGGCATGATGCATTAAAGCACTAGGCGATCATTAACGGGTTAAGTCCCCCAATAGAGTGGTGGGATGAGCGTTTACCGCCTCCTCTGACCGGGGCTGAGACCACTTTGATACCTTTGTCAGAATCATGGTGCTTTTTACGGGTTTCTCATGGTGGATTATCTCCATACCCACCTCCATCCTTCACAGGGTGCCCTCCTCCCTTCTACATCCACTTGGACAATTCTATCCCCAATATGTCTCCCTATGTCCCTCCTCAAAAGGCAATATTACCAACAGACTCGAGCTGCCCAGACGCCTAAATCTACCAGCTACTATCAGTTCACGTCTGGATATCAACAAATGCTCTCACTCTATTCTGCATCTTGTTTTCATTTTTTACTGGCTCGCTCCACGGTTGTATAGCCTCATCCCATTGCGCTGTCTCTTCCCCGAGTGCCATATCGACATCCTCCGTGATCGCCCTGTGTCTGGATTTCAACAATCCCCAATCACTCTTGCTTTATTTTGCTGCTGCTCCTTTTCTTGGTGATTTGTCAATATGGTCTTTTTTTTTTGGCATTCCCCTTTCTCTCTTACCTGAAGCCTGGAGTACTGGACACTCTGGAATTGGAGTGATAGGTATTCCATGGATAAGCATTCTACAAGATCGTCTCATTTTACCTGTTTTATGGGACAGGATTTCACTTTATTTCCCACATACAAATGTTATTGTAAACCCGTGTATATTATATAGGCTGCATCTAGCATGCAAGTCAGATGGCCAGTGATGCTTGTAGGAAAAAGGACAAAGTCATGGTGCGACTTACATGTGAGTTCTTAGATGCGTACTACAGAACTAAAGTCACCATAATCAGACCCCCTGTGAGGTTCATAGAATGTTCCCAAAGTCTAGGTCCGGCTACTACGCAACTACTGTCTCAGGATTATACACGAGGTTTTACAGTAACGGGAAATGGACCCTTGTTTTGTGAGCATCATTGTGGCCAGGTGTAGCTGTATGTAAATACCACAGCCCTGTTTACCGGCCGCTAGCCGCTATAGGGTAGACCACCCATGAGATGACTACCTGGTATGTTGGTACCAGTATGTCTCAATCAGGGTGCCATTAATCATGGGGCCAATCTCGTCCTTCCACAGGGCTGTCATAGACATGGGGCCAATCATCCCAATCGCCATAAGGTCCTGTGTCCACAGGGCTTCTGATCCGTGTACTGTTTTACTCAAGGTACCAACACACCAGCTAGTCATCTCATGGGCGGTCTACCCTAATAAGGGCCACCAGGCTAGCCGCTATACTTGCAGGCCGGGCTGGAAGCATTGCCCCATATACATTATACATGGGGGCCCATGACCCTCCTCACCCACACACACTGACCCAGACACAACTAGATCCATCCCCACCTCTATACTACTGACTCTACTACCGTATAGGGGTATATGGGGGACTGTGTGTGTGTGTGTTGGGGGGGGGGGTGACCTATAGCCTTGGTTAACACTTTAAGGACGGCATGTTGCTAAAAGGTGACAGTGGTCGGCATGATGCACCAATGCAGGCCCGGCGCATTGATACAACCCCGAAGGATCGGTATGATGCTTGGATTGTAGCCCTGGCGAGTTACTGACCAGGGCTGCATTCATGCATCATGACGAACAAGGGCATGATGCATGAATGCAGACCTGTATCATGATGACAAGGGTCATAGAGCATTAAAACACCATGATGTTCTTAAAAGGGTTATAAATAAATCTACGTGACAGATTTAGCACCCCGGTCTAGACTCATCGTCCACAGTCTGGAGCTAAATGTGGATAAAGCCAACCAGAAGAGACCTTTATGTTCAATTGTTGGTCACCAACCACCAAACGTGACTCGGTCATGATTCTGGCTTATCATGATTGATGATGTCTGAAGAGTGGGCATGATCCACTTGCGAGTTACTTGTCGGCACTGCGTTAGTGCATCATGACAACAAATGGACTTAAACCTTTATGCATGATGCCATCTTTACAGGGTTAACCATTCAAGGATAACATAATACCTTAATGCGTCATGTCCTTGGTCATCATGATGCCTGAATGCAGCACTGGTAAGTTACGCAAAAGCGCAGTGCATTAAAAAAAAGATTATGCCGCCCTTAAACCCCCAGCGCCCCTATATATAGGGCTTAGTCGGGACTGGAGCTGGTTGTGGCGGCCAGCACTGATAAGACTGTTACAGGCCTGTCCCCTGTTTGTCCCCTATTTGTACCCATAGTGCTACACAGGGGTGGCTGTTACGCTAAGTGTATACTGGGTTTAACAAAAGCCGACAGTCTTTTATAAGGCCGTTTTATTTTGATAACTTGGATTACAGACCCGCCGCCGAGATTTTAGGCATTTTGCAAAAAAAAAAAAAGTTTTTTTTTTTTTTTAAGCCTTTCCCCTCCGAGATTTTTTAAAGAATTTTTCTTAAAAAAAAAAAAAAAGACATGTTGACCAGCAAAAAGTAGAATGAGACCTTTCAGATTGGGGATATTTCTCAATATATCTTCTTTAGATTACCCAATAACAGAGAATATACAGGTTTTCCATGCTTTTTTTTTCTTTTTTTTTTTGCCTCTACCCTTCGAAATATTTGGTGGTCCGGCTCCCCCCGTAGGGCAGCTTTTTTTTTTTTTTTTCCTCCGCCCTTCCAAAAAGTTGGAGCCTAAGGCCCGTAATCCAAGTTATCAAAATAAGGTGGCCTAACCTGCTGAGTGTTGAACTAGATGACGGCTGTGGTAGTATAGATTATGTGTAGGCTGTCCCACCCCAGAGACAT